>CM033630.1:12950474-13212974 GCA_019453435.1 Rhinogobius similis
CTAACGATTAGTTTAATAGTCGACTAGTCCGCAATTATTTCGATCGTTTATTGAGACATTTTTAATCAACCAAATACAGGTCGAAATAGGCTTATAGATGGAGGATATTTACAAATTAAGTGAGATTTTGTTGCTTAAAGGACAAATATTATGCATTATTTGTGTTGTTATTGGCCTTTAAACCTGCTCTTGAGTTTTGTGTGTGTTTTAGATTTAAAATAAAATGTTTTAACAAAGAACAATATAGCTTTGTCACAGCTTTGGGAAACGCCAGAGTAACTTAGCTGTGGCTCCATCTACTGGCTGCAGAGGGAATTACACACATTTTAAAAACACATTGCTTGCTGTGCTAGCCGTGTTATTGAGCCGTCACGCAGTTGTAATGATTGTGATTTAATGGCAGAAATGCTCAGAGAAAACGTCACACAGAGAGGATTAGATTCGATTTTCTAACCAGGATTCAAGTGTGAATGAAGCTAAATGCAACTCCAGGTATGTTTTCGATGATTGAACATTGTTAAAACATACTTAAACGCTCAAAAAAGTTAATTTTGCATGATATTTGTCCTTTAATCAGTTTTGCCTGTGTTCGTGTATATTTTGTCTAACATCTTATTTAAAGCACACCTTTTATTTGATCATAGTTTCCATTTTACTTTTATTAATATTAATTGTTGCGTCATATCTCCAAAGCACATTCCTTTCTTGTGAATTTTGTGCGATGACAACGGCAATAACTGTCTTCTGATTCTGAAGCTTATTCATTAAAGCCATTTGTGTGTTTAAACAATAATAATGATAAATAAAACTGTAATATTAATAATAGGCCCTATGATGGTGAACATGAAAGCTCAGTGTGAGACCTTGTGAGGACGGCGTCTGCGGGTTACATTGACAGAAGCGTTTGGAGAAATGAACCAGGACTCGCTCTCTCTCCTGAGTCTCGCCCATCAGAGGAAACGCCTTCAGGAAGTTCCTACAAAACAGGAAAAGATGGAAACCGATACAAACAGAAGTCAAACGAGTGTGCGGTCTGTGAACTACTGTTAAAGAAGGTACCGCTCGTGTCAAGTACGTCCAAGATTTGTCTGTTCTGGGTATCGTTAGTCAAATCACAAATATGGGGTTATTTATATGGATTTTGGTCCGTGTTTTTAAATTGGTTGCTAGGTAACAGTTGTGGAATTACCTCTAATATGTCACATCTACAACACAACTATTGCAACCAGGAAGTAACATTACAAACATTAAAAAAACGGTCAAACTGGAGACCCCTTAAGCTTTGTCTCACACTCCGAGTACCCCTTTGCTTGAGTTTTGCGCAAATAAATTGGTTTACTGGTCAAATACAGTTAATTATTACATTATATTTGTTGTTTTAATTGTGTTTATGGTCCAAGATACTCGAAAAAGATGTTAAATTTATAACTAATTACATGTTTTCAGTCAAATAAAAGTACAATTTATCTTCATTTAAAACCTGAAACCATTCCAAGTACCCCCTAGTAATTCCTCACGTACCCCTTAGGGTCCTCGTACCCCTGGTTGGGAAACACTGCTCTAACCTGTCATGTAGACTTTGAATTTTGTATTTAGCAACTTAAAATCTCCACTGGTTTAACGTTAGGTGAACTAAATATTGATGTGACAAGTTCTACACCATGTCCTTGAGGTTTTTCCCGCTCAGTTCCACGCTCTGTGTCTAATGTTGTGACGTTTGTGTTTTGTTGGAGTCGTACAGCGGCGTCCACAGACACGGCGTCACGTTCTTTCCCACAGAAACACGAGCTTCCACCAAACATGAGCCTGTGTCGGCGTTACCTCAGCGCCCGGTCCAGAGACAGCCCCGTGAAGTCAAAGAAGCTCAGGTACTCTGACGCCACCAGCTGGCTGAAGTCGTTACTGCAGGCACAAGACACACCATTCAAACATAAAAGACAATATGGAGAAATAATATCAAACCTTTATCGATTAGCTGAACTGATGATGATAATAATGAGAGATTTATAGAACCATGTAAATAATAATAAAGCATTTACTAAAAAAAAACAAAACTAAATGATGTTTCAAATGTAAAATGAATGACTGGTTTACATGTCTATTTATTATTCTTTTTATTTAATTAGAAACTGTTGGAATATTTTCAACTATAATTTAATAGTCCATTTAAAACAATTCAGAAATAATTGGTTTAATAAATCAATGTTTAAAAATAATTTAAAACTCTCATTTAGTTATCAGATTAAAATAAAATAAGTATTGTTAAATTAAATAAATTTAACAATACATTATTTAATTCAGCTTTTAATAATATTGTCACTAAAAAACAAAAAACAAAACAAAAAAACAAAACAAAACAAATTAATAAGTGGATATTGAATTTAAGTGTGAAGATATTGGCTTAAACTATTGTAATAAAAAATATAGGTTCAAAATGTTCAAAGAAAATGTTTACATCATTACAATGTTTTTAGTTCTTTCAAAAAGCTATTACGGTGATCATACTGATGATTAAAACACTTGTCTACACTGCTGCAGTATCGATCTGGCCATCACTTTCTGACGGCCCTGGTGAACAGTAGCAAAGTTTTTCCTTGTATCTGATAAATATCTTTTTTTTCTCCTTTCAAAAATCTCTCTAAAGATAAAGAGAAGGAGATTGTGACAAAGACAGCTCCACCCTTTGGTCATAAACACCGATGCGACTGTAAACATGAACTCTTCGACCTCAAAGCAACAAACAACAATTAACTTTGAGATTTTACAACGTGTTTGAAAATAACATAAAAGCCACAGAAGGAGTGTCGGCTTCAGAGATGGAGACGCTGCTGAGCCTCTGTCTCGATAATGACGTGATGTAAATGTGTGAAATGAGAGATCAAAGGGTCTTCATTAAGGATGACGATCTATTAACCAGTATCGCCCAAAATATAAAAAATCTGACGATATTTGTCACTGATATTTTAGGGGCAATGCTCCAACTTTGCGCCAGTTTCGGTTCATTAATTTTGACTTTTTTATATAGAAGAGCGATAAGACTGAAGATATGTCCTACAAATATCGAGTATATTGCATAATCGGCAAAAAAAAAGAAAGAAAAAGGGCCACATATCGACCTTTTCTTGGTCTTGAGTAGTATTTTTTATTTCTTTTAGTATCTGAAGTCGATATTGAGTCATAGCAGGTAAAAAAAAATGTGCAAAGAATGTATTGAATATTATCTACTTCTTACATAATTATTGGACATGTTAAGATGATAAAAAGTCCAGGCAGAAAGACCAACTCTGACTTTGCTTTGTGAATGTGATTGGATTTGGCATTCTTGTCTTAATAATAAGATTGATTTCACTGAAAGAGCTTTAACATCAGAGACGAAATATTATGCTTTTTGCATGTTATTAGTCTTTGAACACACTCTTGAGTGCCTTATATTTGGAGATGATTCATGGACTTTAAACAGCAGGAGATTCTCGGATAAGTGACGTAGATGATCTGAAAATACGTCCCAGAAAAAGACGTTCAGCAGGAAGTGTTTTTGACGCTCAGAGGGAGAGGATTTTATACTAAACATTCCTCAAAACAATGTGAATGCAACTGAATGTAACTTCAGGTTTGATGAAGAACATTGTTAGAAGAGGGTTTAAAGCTCAAAAAAAGTAGCAGAATATGTGTCCTTTAAACTCCCAACACAAGAATAACAAACATTTTAGAATAGTTGTAGATGTCAAGAGGGTTAGAAGATTTATCCAAAGTACAACAGGATATTTTGTTGTCTGTGGAGGAAATAATATTCTTTAAATGTCTTGATACTACGCTTATGTCAAAAGAAAGCACGAAATTGCTCAATGAATGACATTTTCAAACACTGGTTAACTTATTAAACCTGAAATATGAGTTAAAAAGTATGGGATCTTGAGTTTAATCTTTTTCCAATTATAACAACGCAAATCATTTCCTCTCTTTTATGGGTTTCAGCTGTTTATAAGTGCCATTTTGAGTCCTTTGCTCTGTTCAAACACATGGCAATGGTGCTATACTTGGCCTCACTTTGAAACAGCGCGCTCCGCAGACCTGACCCCGTCTTTCTCACTCACTTCTTGCCCAGGTGCCGTGCCACGTCGCAGCGTTTGAAGCCCTCCAGGTGATAGAGGCGCTTGGCCAGCCGTCGGGCTGCCTCGGTGTCCACGCGGCAGCCGTTTGCCAGAGTGTCGGTGCTGCCCCGCTCCAGGCGCTCCACGCTGCCCAGATCACAGTCCTCCGGGTCGGACAGGACGTCGGACAGGTTTGCATCGCTGTGGAGAGACACGAGAGAGAAGAGAGGAGAATAAACATGAGATCAGAAAACAAAGACGGTCCAGGTTTGACAATAAATAGAGCTTTGGAAAATGTCCTGAATGTTGAAATACATACTTTGAATGTTGAGTTGATCATTTTTAGTAAGAACTGCTACAAAAAAAGCCCAAAAAAGCCCAAAACGTTAAGTTGTAAACTGCCAAATAAAGGTATAAAGTGATATTTATGTACTTTTTTGATCAGTTTTCCAGACATTTCACATTTGTCTTATTATTAAACCTCAGATAATACATTTAAAGACACCAGTTTTCAGTATTTTAGTTTCTTTTACACCACTATTTCAGACAAAAAAATAGTGATGCAGCTGTTTTTTCCACCGTTTTATGCACGTGATAATGATTTGTTTGACAATTGCACAAACTCTTTTCCAAACCCAGGCACGGCTTTGGCGCAGGACACTGTTAAACTCAGTGCCACTCGCACACGCTGCATAAATATTGTGGAGCCGACGGTAAAACACAGCGATAAGAGCCGACTGATGTGTCGCAACGACTTTCACATCTGTGCCAAAGTCGGACTCTGCTCCACAGCTGTGTTCGTGTTCAGAGGACGTTTGAAAACTGTGTCAGCTCCACCAGAAACTCTGAGACACAACCCGGACTTTTGGAATGTATTTAAATGTGATTTCAAAATCTACTGAACGAAAGCAAAAGATACACAGCAGCAGAATGTCCAGCTATGACTGACTTGATGAGGAAGAAGCAGAACAGAGCATTTTTGAAGTAACTAGTGCTGATTAAAGCTGACTAAAGACCTGCCCCATCGACCCATTATTCGACTAAAAGAGCAAAACTATGAAGTATCTCTCTATATCTGACCCAAACTGCTCTCAAAGACCACAACGACACTGGAGTTCATGCAAAAAATGTACAATTTACACAGAAAAGTACGAGGAAACAGTGTATTTATGTCAGATAAATGTATAAATTAGATTAAACCCACTATTTACGCCAAAATCTTAAACCAACTCACTCCAAATCTTCTCTTTTTTGCTGTTTTTGTCATATAAATCCTTTTAATATAACTAAAAAACATCAACTAATAAAAAATTTGGTTGACTAAACGATTAATCGACTAAAGCAGTGGTTCTTAAACTTTTTGTCTGGGGACCCCACAAAAAAATCTTGTGAGGTCTGGCGACCCCACATTACTCCCACGCCGATTTTGGGCAGACCTATAGTTATTGACACTCCCTCAAAAGGTTTTTGTCATTCCGTCAAACTAAATCAACTAAAAACCAGCTCGCAATGTAAGAACTACAAGAATTTAATTCACAAGAAGTGGAACAAAGCGAACAAAGTGAACAAATAAACACTGAATAATTATGACATTAAATAATACACTAAATAATGTTGTATTTATGTCTATAAAATACAGGGGTCACTGGGTCAAATGCCCTACAAAAAAAGTACTGTGGGATTTTATTTTCTTTACCTCACTGTACAGCAGTAAAACTAACTTTCACTTGCACTTCACTGATGGCCTTATATCTGACAGATTCCAATGTCAACTATACACTTACAATGTATATAAACTAAAACACTTAAAATTGTACATGAAATAATATGCTTAGAAATGTACATAAAACTGGAGGTGCAGGTCAGGCTGCGCAGGTTATAGAGAAAGTTAGTATTGGACACATCTTGGTCCTTGTCTGGGACAAGTTAGTTAGCACAAGTTAGTTAGGACGAGTTAGTTAGGATGAGTTAGCGGTCGAGCGCTTCTCGTCAAGGCAGTGAGCCAGAGCGCTCTGTGATTTTGTGAAGAGAGAGAGAGTAAAAGGCGTGGACCGACAGGAGCCATGAGGTCCAGCCTCAGGTGGGACTTTTCTCCATCATCTGAGTGAAACTGCACGCAAAAGGCGCTGTGAGGAGCGGAAGACCTGAAGCGCTGAAGCGGGTTTGAATGACGAACCGCGCCGTTCACGGAGCGCACGAGCCCCGCTCTGACCGCACGAGCCCCGCTCTGACCGCACGAGCCCCGCTCTGACCGCACGAGCCCCGCTCACGGACCGCACGAGTCCAGTTCACGGAGCTCACGAACCGCACGAGCCCCGCTCACGGACCGCAGATAGGCAGAATAAGTTCCTGACAGGGCTTCAAGTGTATAGTGTTCTACCTGCACCAACGGGACGTCTCCTGTCCCAGACGGGCCTGTTCCTCCGCTGACGCCGGCCCACATGAGCTCTCTCCCTCGCTCCTTTCTTCAGCTTTTTGGGAAGGCATCCGTGCTCTCTCCTCCTGTTCTTTCCTCCACTGCGCGCTAACTCTCTCTCTTCTCCTGCTCTCTCTCCTCTGTTGCGCTCTCTTTTTCTCTCTCCTCCGCTCCGTGTAGAGCCGCGCTCTTTCAGTCAGGTGTCTTGACCCCTTTATTCGAGGATGAGGAGGAAAAGAACACAGCACTGGCTGCACGCCGCGCTCTTTGGCCTTGGAGCGCATGTTACGGACGTGCGCGCCTCTGCCCCCGGCCGAGCCCGACTCAGCCCGACAGCAGAGCGGACGGGTCGGTTTCGGGCCGGCTCCGGCTCGGGACAAGAATTTAAGCTCTAAGCGGCGCACACAGCGCCTAGGAATGCGAAAACAGCAGCTCTGAATTTGTATATATATATATTTTTCATAGTTTCACCTCACAAAATAGCGCATTAATTCCCGACTGTCGCCACAAAAGTTTAAGAACCACTGGACTAAAGGATTACAGCCCTAGAATTAACCATCGTCTGCATCACGTTTATTCCTCTTCTGGGCCATTGGTTTCCAAGTTTTTTTTGGAGTAATGAATAAAAATTAAAATATATAGCTATAAATATTTAAACAATATGCAACAAATTATATTTATCTCACATAAATGCATTTTGTCATTTTTTTGTGTTCTTTGTTGTAATTTATTTATAAGTGAAAAGATAAATTTGTGAATTTTACTTCAACTTAAAATGGATTTATGAGCCTTGCCATGACTTTTATTGAATTGAAATAGCAGAACAGCAGCAAGTCAAATATTGGGATTCGGCTCAAATAAATCCATCTCGGCCCATCCCTACATTCAGTGTAGTTTCATCGTAAAACGAGTCGGGATGAGTATCGGTATTGAACTGAGCATGTGGGTATCGATACTGTTATGCAAATATCAATAATTGTTAATATATGTACATTTAAAGGCTTGTTGAGGCCATTCCTTCATTTTTCTCTTCACCGGCCGCTGATTGCACAGATCTATCTCTGTCAGGTGTTCAGTTTGTCTTTAGAGCCTTTTGAAACTCTTTTTTATTCATTTATTTATTGACATGCTTCACCCATAACGTTAGTCCAGTATCAAAAGTATTCCCAATAATTAGTACATGCCACTTCTAACCCTCTTGTTTTAATGACACTGAAGTCCAAACGATCCAACACAAACGTTAAAGATGCTAAAGCTGGTTGGAATCACTGCTCGTGTACTTCTACTTCTCCTCCATCGCAGTCTTTCTAATCAGTTTATCTCAGTCTCTTCTATTTGCAGTAATTCACGTCCAGTTCTGTGTATCTTAAGTCCAGTTAAATCCATGAAATAATGCCTGTAATCCTGTGATATTTCATTTTGTCTCTGTGAGTGTTCCACATTGGTCCATATCCAACGCCCACAGAGCAGACAGTCCAAGAAACACAGACGGGTTACATCACCGCACGATCACACTCAAAACTGAAGAGTCTAATGACGTTTCTCAAACAAATCCACGCGTCCCAGAGGTGATCACGCTGTTTTTATTCATAGTACAACAGTTTAAACATAAAGTTGAGTTCAAAGCTGTTATTTTCATACATTTGAGCTCTAAAACTACTGTCTCAGACCTGTTATAATCCTGGTTTAGATCTGGTTAAGTCCTGGTTTAATCACAGTTAAAGCAGAACTAGGCAGCCATTTTACCTTATTAAACGTCTTTGTGAGTCCGTGTGGTGGTTGTAACTGTATTTATGGGGCGTTTGAAGCCCCCGCCGTCGCCCCCTGCTGTCACTGAGCGGAAACTAGCAGCAACATTTCCTGACGCCGACCTGAAGACAACTCTCCAGAGAAACCCTGGCTTTTTTTTAGATTTGGCGACATGACATGTGTTTGTATGTGATTGTACTTCCTTATGTCAATGAAAAAGAAGACGAAAAAAGAAAACACCTCTTCACAAGCGGTGTATTTTTAGAAGTGGGCTGCAGGGGGAGCTCTGTCGCTGAAGTCAAAGGTGCACGGTGTATCCACCTGCACACGGACACAAGTACTGTGTGTTTAAATGACATACTGAGAACCTTTCAAGGCAAACCAGTAACATTTGCATGAAAAGAAGGCGGTGGATATTTGTGTGTCTCGAACAGCTCAATTAGCCTTGAGTTTAGGCCTGTCACAGTAATTACTAAATCGACTTATCGTTCAATAAAGATCATTATATTTTGGGCTCAGTATTTATCATGTATGTTTTCTTTGCACTTTTTTCTTAGTTTTGATTTGTGCTGTAGGGAGTGAAATATGTGACTTCTATGACTAATTACATTGAGTAAATACAAGAGTGTTTTGTCTATTTATCTATGCTTTTGAACGATGTTGCAGTTTTTTTTGGGGGGGGGGGTTCCTGCTGTCAGTGACATAAAGTAGCTTCATTGCTATTGTTTATCATGATATTTTCTGTAGCACAGTCTGAAGTAGTCCAGGTTCAGCCCTGATCAGAGCTCGTTCTGGTTTGGTCCTGAGGTAGACTTGGTTTGGTTCTGTTCTAGTTCTTTTAGTCCAGGTTTATTTCCTGTTTAGTCCCAGTTAAGTCCCATTCTGATGTGAGTGAACGACTTTAGGTCAGTGAAGAGTGGCCCTTGAATGGCAGGTGGAATTGTTTTCAGAGCCCAGAGCCAGCCCCAGCTCCTGGTCTGGAGCTGAGGATAAAGCACTAATCTGACGGTTCACCTCTGGCCCAGAGAGAAGTGTGATATTTAAACCCAGACCCTGATGTGAGCTGTTTAAGGATTTAAGCACAGGCTCACTTTAAAGGTTATTACGGGTTTAAGGCTAAATATATTCAATTTTATTCATAGCTTAAAATAAAAGGAGATACTATTTCTTCAGGCCAAGGACACTTAATACTAAAAAGATAAAGTATTTCAGGACTATTGTAGATTAGAAAAGTATCCAACCCTCTGAATATTCTGCTCTCAAACTAAATTCAGATCCTCTTATAATTATATATTATAATAATTATTATTATTTGTTTAATCTAATTCTTTTCAGGAAACAAACAAACAAAAAAATCCCAACAGAATTATTTCCACATGATTCAGAGGTGGGAATTTACCACTTCTGACTAACATTGTGTGTCTTACAGTAGTTTTTGGATTGTATATTTTTGCTCCTAAATGACTAATATTGTATTTGAAGTGACTGTGAGTAATTCTATAATTTACAAAATTTAAATTGATAATATTGAATGATTTGTACATTGGTGGATTTGTACCAGATTTTGTGAATTATTAATTGTTTGTCCCTCCAATTACTATTGACCTTATTCTGGAAGTGTCCGTACGCTCTGCCGTCTTGTTTCTGTTGTATTAGTTTACATGGAGCAGACGAGCTCAACAGAAAATAAGTTCTACATGGACTAAAAAGACGTTTTCAGACTGACCAGGAAATCGGTGCGTTGTTGACTTGTTGTTGCTCGTGTTCATTAAACATTTTACACAAATCAATCTACTTTATGTAACATTTTAGTGGCGAGACTTTTCCCTCGTTCGTCATTAGCTTTAACGGAGTTCTCGTCAAACGGGAGTGCGTTTACAACAAAAGTGCAAAAAACAGCAAAAGTGGGCGGGGCAGAATAAGGTCAATAACTTTTAATTAAAAGTCCGACGTTACTCTTACTCTGCCATGAAGTCATTTTCTTTGTACGTTTACTTGAATATAACTTTGGAGAAACATTACCTTTTCATTGTGCACAATATTTGGCTGCTTTACCCACATCTTCAGTATTATTCATCTTTTTATCATCACCACACTAAATATGCGTCCAGATTCTCCAGAGACGTTAGTATTTCAGAGAAATGGCTTCCCAAAAACTAGAGACAACATTCAAGCCCTTCAGGAGAGTTTGAGCAAATAAAAGTGTTTCAAATGAATGACATCTGAGCGTTTACAGAGAAACAAACAACTGCAGCTTTGATCGCAGCGTCGTCTGACAATGTGCTCCTCTGTTTTAAACCAAAACCCTGTTAAAACTCACAATATCTGGCTCCTCATCGAGTGACACTTACATAACAGAGCTCTGGGCCGTGTCTGTCACACTGCAGTCTATTCAAGCCGTTCGAGTAAAAAGACAATTCCTCAAACAACTCTAGCTTCAAGGAGACAGTTTTAGTCACATGAACGAGCCAAAGGGCGAAACGATTGTAAAGCGGAAGTCGTCGGTCATAAGCTGTGGATAATTGAACTGAAATAACATTTACACAACTTTCTTCTAATGTCTAATGATAGAGTTTATGTTTAGGAACAACAGAATGTATACTTTTTATCACTCTTGTAACTTTTTTTTTTCAATTTAATGATAAAAACCCCCACAAACATTCAGTGGTGTTATTATCACAGGTTTCAGCAGGAGAGAGACGCTGTGGGCAGTTGTCAATCAAAGTAGGAATATACAAAGAATAATGTGGGAGGAGAACGTCCGCCTTAACAGTAATCATGAGTCATATAACTGAGGTCACAGTGGAACATTTCAAAGGATAAGTGTCAGAAAGGATAAGAAAAGTGTTATTTAAATGATACGGTGATGAATAAAACACATTTGGAGTGTTTTAAAGGTAAGTGTTAAAGGACACATATTCTGCTACAGTGACTTTTTTTTTTTTTTTTTTTTAACCCGTTCCGTTATCAAAAACATACCTAGAGTTGCATTTAAGTTAAATGGTTGCATTTGTTGGTTCGAAAATCCTTTCTGCCCTGACCATCAAAAACACTTCCCGCTGAAATCCCTCGATCAATGACATTTTTCTGATTTTAGACGTCACTTATCGGAGAATCTTCAGCTGTTTTAAGTCCTTAAATCATCCCAGACTTGTTCTGAGCATTTCGGCCTCTAATCACGATAATAATGTTTAGTTTGTGTAAGCGATATGCAGCCAGTAGATGGCGCCTAAACTCAGTAAGTACCAGGGCAAAAAGAACCAGATTCAGATGTTCAATTTGTTTTTCTAAACTTTTTTTTTCTAAAACATGAGATGCCAAACTTAAGGTGCTCAAGAGCACGTTTAAAGGATAAAAACAACATTTTAATAAATGCACAATACTTTTCATTTAAGTCACAACAAAAGACCAACCATTTTCAGAAAGTTATCAGAAAATGTGATTAAATTTGAGGTATTAAATTAACTACTTTTCCTGTGAATAATTGCAAAAATGTATATAGATTTTTCTATTTTCAGATTAATTCAGCAATAATTTAACGTAACCAATTCAACAAAGTAGTGATCTGGACACTGTTTTTGACACTTTGATAAAGAAGAGGCAGAACAAAGCATTTCACCTTTGGTCTCCACATTAAGTTAGGGATGAGCGATATATCAGTTCCAGAATCGGCTTGTATCTTTTTTTTTTTTTTTTTTTTGAAGTTGAAGTAATAATTTTGCTGTGAATTGTGAACCTTTATCATTCTCACATGAATTTTGCCTTAACCAACTCATGATAAGGTTTCAAAAGTAGTAATAGTCATCTGGACACTGTTTTTGACATTTCGGTTCCCATCCAGAAGCCATTTTCAATCTGAAGGTACTGGCCTGACAAACTAGAATTAACCTGAAACTATACCCTGCCTTTGTTTACATGTTATGCCTTGTTATGGGTCATTCTATATAGTGCACCAGATTGGCGTTTGATTGGTTTGATTTCCCGGTGGACCAAGGTGTGAGGATAGCGTCGTAAACAGAAGGGAGATTATCGTAAACACCATTTCTGTTCAAAAAGGCATTCTCTTTTTGCACAAAAATAGTGTGGATCTCCTGGACGAATGAAGGATTACACTGAATCATCAACTCATGTTCTCCATAAGCTCTTTCCAATCATGTTTTTCCACTTTCTCCCACAAACGGCTTTGCATTTGCGCATAATGGACCTCAAGAGTGAGCGATGGACCAGAAGACAGACAATTACAGCGCCGTCATTAAGGCCCTGTACCAAACACTAGACACTCAATCAGCCAGAGACGAGCGGCGCTAACACGTGACGAGAGCTCAAGATAACAGCTACTTCAAATTAAAAATCAAATCCTTGTCTGTAATCAATTGTATCTGCTTCAGGGACGTAACCAGCCGTGTTATTACAGCATTAGAACTGAGTGACGTGAACATAAAGAAGGACAGAGAACTTTTCCCTGAGTCGATCTGCTGTTTTGGACAGATTATTACATTGTGCTTCTCTGTTTGCTGCAGCTAAATTTGCTCAAACACTTTCCCGTCCACTCCTCGTTTTCATCAAGACTGTGCTGGATTTGTGAATATTCAGCGTAGTTACCATCACTGCATTTCTAAAGTCAGGTTTGTGTTCTGTTAAATAAACACCAGACTTTTACGCAGTAGAATCAACCAAAACGGAGGAAAAACAAACATGGAGGCACCCACAACATGTTTAGATCACATTTGTTGGAAAAGAGTCAAGAAAACAAGGTGAGAGAAGATTTTATTTGTTTTGCAGCTCACTTAAAACTTCCACTGTGGTGCTGTGTTCACTACTGCCCCCAGTGGTCGGCTCATGTACAGCTCCACGCTACGAGGGCTGAGTGATATGGCCCAATGTTTTTATCCTGATATAAAAGAGAAATTTTGCGATAACAGTATAATAAGATGATATAATTGACGCTAGACAAAATACTTTACGGCGGCGTCTACAGACTTTGTACTAGTCTTGTTTAAAGTGCATGTGACAGATTAAATTATTTGACCAAAACATAATAAACAGGATTATATTTAAAGATTTCACTTCAAAATTTGCTCATTTGTCCTTAGTTTTTAAAGTTTTTGTAAAGTTTATAATGATACTTCCTGGTTGAACATGGGCAGCAAATAGGAATTCTTCAACGGTTACCTAGCAACCATACTGTAAACAAGGGCCAAAACTCATATAAATGACACAATAGTTATGATTTGACAATTAATACCTGATAAAATCTTTATTTTGTTAAATTATTGTTTAAATGGTGTAAAATGTGCCGGTTGTCTGTAAACTGCCTTTGCATTTTTGATGGGATGTCGCCTTTTGATGACATCACAGTGGGATTCCTTTGTAGAACTAGGCGCTGTAATTTTCAACTTTTATTTTTCAGTTTGTCTTGACTGATGTAAAACTATGATCAAAATATTTACCACAGGTGCTCTCCACCAAACTGAGAAATAACTAAGAAAAACAAGAGAACCTGTCATATGCACTTTATCTCGAAAATTCCCAAAACTGTCATAAAAATTACAACAACAACAAAACAGGGAGAACGTTCCAAAGTTTGGTTTTAACTCTCTGTCTCCATGCAGTCATTACAAGTTGTCCTTCCGCTGGTGGCAGAGTCTCCAGTCAGTGTTAATCAGTGCATCTGTCCATTAACTGTACTGTCTGTTGACCTCCCATTGCACTGTCTTTTTTTTTTTTTTTTTTTTTTTTTTTATTTATTTTTGGTCGGGACAGTGCATGTTAATGAACATACATGATATACATGCTGTAAACACACCAGATTGTAGCCTTGGGCTAATTTCCATCTGTTGTCCCGCATTCACTCTCATTCATTCACACACAGACAGACAAGGACAAACAACCATTCACTCTCACATTCATCCACTACGGGCAATTTAGAGTTCTCAATTAACCTACACAGTCATGTCTTTGGACGGTGGGAGGAAGCCGGAGAACCCGGAGAGAACCCACGGTAACACGGGGAGGACATGCAGACTCCACCCAGAGAGATCGTGTGATGTTGGTCTGGTCCGGGATTCGAACCCACGTGCACATGCACCCCTTCCACCTGTCTTCACAATTATAATACAACACACACACTCCCAGATTTGAATGGACGCCAATCGTAAAGGCGACCATAAAACTAAATATCCCGTTTTATTCTACATAAAAGCTGTACGGCTGCAACTAACGATTATTTTGGTAATCGATTAGTCTAGTGATTATTCCTTCCGTTATAAGAGAACGTGAAAGACCCTTGAATATGAGGATTTTACTCAGTTTTACCCAGACAGAGCTGAAGTGAAGGCGTTTGACGACGTCCTGGAGGAGAATGTTTATAGATGATCAAGGATTTTAATCAAAAACACACAATTTACAATTTTTTCTGTGTGTTTTTGTGTCATTCCTGCTCTGTCTGAGTCATAAAACCTCTTCTTTCAGCTCACACAATGTTTTGGAGTCTGTGTTTAGACCAGTTAACGAGTACATGCTTATTTAATTAGTTACTTAATTAGTTCTATAATCGGTTAGTTGCGATTAATCGATTAACTTGTTGCAGCCCAAAAAACTGCAAACCTTACACTTTAGATTTGCTAAAACATGTTCTGAGATAAGTCTGGGCGATATGGCAAAAAACAATTTTCTTGGTGCCAGATCATGATTTCTATTGCCTTTAACAGAGCTGCACGATTTAAGAAACACGTCTAATTGAGATTTTTCAGACCAATGCAATTGTGATTAGATTTGTGATGTATGTTTTTATAAATTTATAAAGGGATTCTGTTCAAATTCACATTTTAAACACAATTTTTAGTCGCATTTTTGTCACGTTCGGTTGTGTTTGTTGTATTTAAACACGTCTTTTCTTTGTCGTTTTGAGTCACATTTTTGTCGCCTTTAGTCACGCTTTGGTGCATCGAGTCATGTTTGTTGTTTGTAGGCTCATTTTTTTCCCTTTTAAGTGCATTTTTATCGCTTTTAGCGCTTGTTTCAGGACATGTTTGTACAAATCCAAACTACGCTGTTTTTATTCAAATCAAAGCAAGATATTTTGTTGTTTGTGGAAGAAATTATTGCGCCTCAAAAACTACAGCTTTTGCGATTGCATCCATTAAAATGTTTGCATTTTTGTGTAGATTTGGTTTAATTGTACAGCTCTGGTGTATAAGAGGTAAATAAAGTCATCTGCTCAGAGGCTTCAGAGGCTAAACAACAGGAGAAAAAGTGTGTTTGAACAGACATCTGCATTAAAGAGACAATACCACGATTTCACAAAAATAGCAAATTGTCACAGGGATGAGCTCACGATTCCATTTTTTATCGCCGTATCACCCAGACCTATTCTGAAATACCTGTGATTCTTTTATTAGTTTGTCGGTTTATCAGTCTTTATTAGTCTTTTTGTCAGTTCTCCTGGGCCTGTTTAAAATGCAAACTTTGTACAAAATCCCACTGTTTAAACATAAATCTAATCGCAATTGTAATACTTAAAGTTAAAAAAAAAATTCACAATTAGATTTCTTTTCCAAATCGTGCAGCTGTAAATGGTAAAATGTAGATGACGATGCAGAGGATGGACAGGAGCCTTCAGTTTATCCACACACGTCTTAAATGTAGAGCTTGAACAAGTGCGTATGACAGGCTCAGATCATTTGCTAATTTTGACTTTATTCGGTGTATTAATATAAATTATAGTTTTACACAAATCAAGTTTGTGAAGAATAATTTGTGAAGAAAATCTGAGGTAAACAAATTGATGACATCACACTGGGGAGACAAATGTTATGCATAATTTACACAAAATAAACTACTTTTTTGACCCTTTAAACATTAATTCCACAAACCAAAGGTGTTCACATGTATTTTTATCTGTGAATTAAATAAAAAAATCTGACATTAGATGAGTTTTTGCCCAGTGTACAGGATGGTCGCTATGGTAATTTCCCAGTGTGATGTCATCATTTACAACCAGGAAGTGAAATTGCAAACCAACAAAATTGCTAAACTTGGATAAAATTCGTTAAGTATTTTAGCAAACTTTGACATATATTCATCTTAACTGCATTTTAGCCACATGAGCCGTCCAGTCCAACCTGTCATGGGCTTTTCACGCGTTACATAATTAATTGTTTGCAAATTCAGATGGCGATTCTATTGTATGAATTCTTTATGGTGTCGTCACGTCCTGCCGTTGTATAAATGTCCCACTCACATGTTTGATACGACTGCAGGGCTGTGTTCCACCCGTAAATGCCATAATTTCCTGTTCCTGTGCCGTGCCTCGTCAGCGCTGACCGCAGATGATTCAAATGCTTCTCTTAATCTGATCAGCACAATCACATTAGCTCCACAGATTTAATACATTTTTCACTGTTTACGCAGGATTAGCGGTTGCCCCGGAGACAGCGGAAAGCCAGACATGGGACATTACTGACGGCATCATTCAAGTCTGAATAATTAAAGGAAAATAACTAAATGAACAACAATGCTTTGGGTAAACAACAGCGGGGAATGAATAAGTAATGAGAAAAATAAGATATAACACTATGCTTAAGGGAATGTAGAAATAATAATAAATAATAATACATCAAACTTGTATAGCGCTTTTTTGGACACTCAAAGACACTTTACATAAACAGACAAAACAACATAAATTTACACAAAAGCCAGTTTGAACAGGTGAGTCTTAAGGAGTGACTTGAATGTCTGTAGTGAGTCCGAGTTCCTGATGGGTTGTGGAAGTGAGTTAACTTTAGTCACTTTAGTTAACGACGCAATTTGAATGAATGCAAATATCTGAGTCTTCATGTATAAAACGAGCTAACTTTGAGGTTTGGATCTGTACAGATGAAGCAGCAGATGTTTTTTTTACCACATAAAGGCAACATGAAGATAGAAATTTTAATATGTTGCCTCTAAAAATCTATTTAAGTCAAGTTTATTCAGTTAATTGATTAATTGATTTTTCAGGACACACAACAAACTAAAAAATAATAATCATGTCTATTTTAGAAGCTAAATAAGTTATTTCAGTCCAATCAAGATTTTACTAAACATTTAGCCTATTTGTCCCCAGTTTGACCGTTACCTAGCAACCAAACTGTAAACAAGGGCCTAAACCTATATAAATTACACAATAGTTATGATTTGACAAACAATAATAATATCTGTACTTTGTTGAATGATCGTTTAAACTGTCAGGAAAAATGTGTCATTTGCTGTAAATTGTCCACAGAACTGTGATAAAATCTGGAGGATAAATTCAAAATGGCGCTCTATTTATCCCTTTGGAGCATGGAATACACAAACGGTAATTTCAGTGATTTTAAAAGCAGTTAAAAAGAAATTTTCCATCCATTTCATTTTAATACTGAAAATAATAGTCTGCAATCATAACATGCATTTATAAAGGCTGCAATACCTCGCACGGCCACTAATCAATCTAGGCCCACAGACAGAGGGGGCGTGCCTTGTCCAGTTCATTTAACACATCCATGAAACTGTCCCCGTGTTTTCAATGGTACGGCGCCTTTTGATGACATCACAGAGGGATTCTGTTTAGAACTCAGCATTACTTCCTGTGATTTAAAACTTTTATTTTTCCAAATTTCTTCACAAACTGCAACTTCACGGATGTTAATATTTACCGCAGGCGATACATTAAGTCACAATTAGGACCCCTGAGACACAGAGGGGGGAGTGTGGTCTGCAGATGTGATTATGGGACACTTCCTCCTAAACAACTCACATGAGCCGCTGCCCAAAGGATGGACTCGATCTTAAACCTGTTCATCTTTATCCCGTCTACTGTCTGTATTCTGTGTCATCAAATAACAAAAATCTGTGAAAAAACTGTGACACTTTTTGTGTGTGGACAAATCCATTTGAAGATTTAAACACAAGAGAACACATTTGATCTTTGACGTCATTACACAACATCCATGTGTCAGCGTTTCATCCTTATTTTATTTCCTTAACGCTCCATGTTACTCCACACTCCACTTTTTCTTAGAGAGCGGAATTAATCACACATAGAAACACACACACTAATCTGGACACATTAATACAGAAACATATCTTTCCTGAATAGTTTTGGTATGAATTGATCTGAATCAGAACAAGTATAAGCCTGAACTATTGACACGATTATGTCTTTTCCTCAGCGCTGTGACTCACACTCAGCACATCACAGTTTGTCAAACCAACACACTAACAACATCCTCATCTGGGCAGAGGATGTGATGACAAACAGTTTTATTCCTGGTGTAAGTCCAGTGTTTTTTCGGTTTCTTTCATAAATGTGTCCGAGTCCAAACAGTGGCTCCTCGGGCCACAGTAACACGGTGTGGTCGACGTTTGAGTCACTGCAGAGTCAGAAGAACGAGATGGAGCCTGTCTTTGACTCACCACTGAGCCCTGTGTGTGTGTACAGTGTGTGTGTGTGTGTGTGTGTGTGTGTGTGTACAGTGTGTGTACAGTGTGTGTGTACAGTGTGTGTGTGTGTGTGTGTGTGTGTGTGTGTGTACAGTGTGTGTGTGTGTGTGTGTGTACAGTGTGTGTGTGTGTGTGTGTGTGTGTGTACAGTGTGTGTGTGTGTGTGTGTACAGTGTGTGTGTGTACAGTGTGTGTGTACAGTGTGTGTGTGTACAGTGTGTGTGTGTACAGTGTGTGTGTGTGTGTGTGTGTACAGTGTGTGTGTACAGTGTGTGTGTGTGTGTGTGTACAGTGTGTACAGTGTGTACAGTGTGTACAGTGTGATAGGGGGAGGGTCATCGCTGTAATAATCAGTTAATTATAGGTTTGACTGTTTCATGGGGTTTTCCTTCCTTAATCTGTTTGAGTGGTTTACTCAAAATACATGTGTCACCTCCAAGATACAAGAAAGTCACTGCATGAGCTCAATAATGATGTTTAAAAATGGCAAATCTACAATAGATATATCAACGCTACATTAAATGAAAGCTTTTCCAAAACGTAAATCACTGAACACTCGGCAGGTGCATTGTCAAAACACGGATGATATTATGAATGTTGTTTTGAAGATATGCAAAAGTTGAATATTGAGTGTTATAACAAAAATGCAGCAAAAAGACCAGATTAAAACTTTTTTAAACTTGTAAAATAATTATATAAAGTGATATTGCTGCACTTTTGTGGGTAATTTTCCAGGCATTTCACATTAGTCTGATAATTAAACCTCAACTACATTCAAAGACATGTTTTAACACACTTCTGTTGAAATGACGTACTACCCTAAGTATTTTAAGAAGACAATCGTTTAATGGAAGTGTGTTTTCTCTGCTGCTGATGCCCCTGCAATAACTCTAGAGCTCAGTAACACTTTTTCATCTTCAGAATAATACTGGCCTTCTATAGTGCTTTTTGGACTCTCAAAAGTTGTTAAGTGTTGCATTATTCAAAAGCAGCTCAGCAGAGAAGCCTGTCAGTCTGTGCCAATAATGTATTGGGTTTATTTAATGACACCAAAGGGCTCTACATCACACATTCATTCACTCCACACTCTGAAACATAAGATCTGACAATTCACCTTATTCTGCCCCGCCCACTTTTGCAGTTTTTTGCACTTCTGTTGTAAACGCACTTCCGTTTGACGAGAACTCCGTTAAAGCTAATGATGAACGAGGGAAAAGTCTCACCGCTAAAATGTTACATAAAGTAGATTGATTTGTGTAAAATGTTTAATGAACACGAGCAACAAGAAGTCAGTCTGAAAACGTCTTTTTAGTCCATGTAGAACTTATTTTCTATTGAGCTCGTCTGCTCCATGTGAACTAATACAACGGAAACAAGACGACAGCGCGTACGGCAACTTCAGGAATAAGGTGAATAGTCACTGTGCTCAAGTCAAAGTGTCAGGACTGGGTTTAAAGACAAAGACCAAAGGAGATACATAGAGCCATAGCTGCCCTGGGACAGACCGACGGACAGGAGGCTATTAATCTGCGCCATCAGCTCCTCCTCCTCGGCTCTCACACGCACCACATTCTCCTGCGGCTGACGTGTCTTCCCAAGGACGAGTGAGAGCTGGAATAAAAGTGACAATTTGCACCCTGTTTTGGACAGGACAGCTGTGAGAGGCCCGGGACGCCCCCAAAACAAACCCATGAAACCGCATCTGTGCAGAGATCTAACCACCGCTCCACCAAACCGCAAATCCTGTTGTTGCCCTCAGCCCTGAAAATGTTGTGCAAAGTATCTGCAATGAAAAATATCAAATAATCCTAGAAACAGACCGTATAAGGTCCATTTTATTGCTTTTCTGAATGTACGTGCATAAACATAGAGGAGAGAAGGCATTAAGAAAATATGTAATTGCAATTTTCCTGACCAGAATTGCGATTAGATTTTGCGATTCACATTTTAAGATTCTACGATCTACTATTTTACTATTTCATCCACTATTTTAAGATGTTAAGATTTGGTTCAAAGTTCACATTTCAAACCAGGCGTCCAGGAGAATTAACAAAAAGACTGAAATAGACTATAAACTAACAAAAGAATCGCACATATGTCAGAATAAAACTGGATATTTTGATGCTGCCTTTGAGATTTGCTAATTGCGTCCATTCAAATTGCGATTTAGATTTGACTGCGATGAGTCCCTCAGCCGTGGTTTGCAGATTGCTTCATGCGATTGCACAGACCACATTCTTAAAAGGAGCGCGAGGATGAGGGCTGTTACAAAAGGCCTCAGAACAAACGCAAGAAGTCCATCGCAACACTTCACAAAGACTCCCTCGTCTCCTTTGATCCTTCTGTATTAAACCCAGCCCTGAAGACACTTTGAACTCCTCGTAGGTCTGTTTATCCAGGCTTGGGACCGGCACAGAAAGCACAATGACAAACAGAGATGCAAACAGAGATACAAATAAAGATGCATGGACTATAGGGCTGGAATATCACAATTTACAACACATTACACATGATATTTTGTTCTATATTGCTATTTTTTAAGAATCAAAGACATTTTACAACATTATTTCCTTGTTTAACCACAATCTTAAATGAAACTCGACAGTTTTAACCATCAAAACTGTGAGTATGTCAAATGTACTGCACTAACAAGTTTCCTTTCTCTAAACAAGTAACAAAATTGTAGCGTTCAGCACAAAATAATTTAATAAAATATAAAAAATAATAATAATACTGATGCAGCAGCCCACAATCGATAATGCATCACCAAATTTAGTATCACAATAGATCAATATTTTTATATTATAACATATAATTAGCGCTGAAGTAATAGAGTAAACTGCAGTTTGAACAAATGACAATGAATTAAACGTTTATAGCAGTTTTCCAGATGCTCAAAGTGGTTTCATTCCACGCTCATGTTTGATGTGATGTCTTCTAAAACATCATTACATCATCTTTTATTTTTCCATAAATAAACAACTCAGTAGTAAATAATCTATTCTCCTCTCGGCTCAATAAATTACAAACACCCCTAAAATCAAGAATTTCTTCATCCAAAAGTGTAATAAGTAATATTTTTTTTAATTCTAGAACAGTTCATTGTCTTTCCCCAAAAAAACTGCTTGTCATGGCTCAAAGTCCAGTGTTTAATTGTGAATTTGAATAAATCAGTTTACTTCAGCTTTCTGTGGTGACTTCTGCTACTTTAACTCTCTTACTATATCTGAATATTACAAATAAAAGCACAAAATCACAACACGATTCAGCATTTTGCGCCTGTCAGTTCAAAATTGCGCTAAAACGCCACACTGAATAAATTAACGCTGTAATGACGCTCTTCCACTGTAAAACGACTCCAACCATTTTTTGCGCCAAAACATGCGACACCTGTGCGCGTATACAGTGAACGTTAGCGCAAAAACTTACAGGAGCTGCAACAAAAAGTCGAAGTGCGTGTCATATTCGTCCTTCCACATCGTCTCTGCGTCGGCGTCAAATCAGCGGAGAAAGGCGCGCTCCGGTGCCCACGCCTCATCATCCGCCGCCCGCTCCGCTCCGCTCCGCGCTGACCACCGGCCTCGTCCCCCTCTGTGCGGATCCAAACTCCCAAAACGAACGGGAAGAAGGCTCGCGCGGAGGAACAGCGTGCGCAAAAGACGTGCGTAATGTCAACAAAACGCGCAGCGGGATCGGAGTTTTCCTTGAAGTTTGCTGGCCCGGAGCGCGGGGGAGGAGGGCGCGTGGATGTGAGGGGCGGAGGGAGAGACTTTTCCTGACAGCGACACCACAATGGAGCCGGGTCTGAGCGCGACTTCCTCTGCGCGCGGCGGAGGAAGGGGCCGGGGAACTAAACCAGGTCACGATCCGAGGCGCTCAGTTTGGAGGAGAGTGAACTGTGGCGTGGCGTGAAGAGGGACGTGGAGAGTCTGAGGTCACGCAGCTGTGAGGAGGAGGAAGAGGAGGAGGAGGAGGACGCGCGCTGGGAGCTTGTGCACATGGAGGCTATTGGTTTAATGACGAAACGAGCAAACACTGGACAACACTGAACTTGCGTAAAAGTTGCACGAAATCAAATAGGCCTTTAAGGCTACAGGCAAAGCAAGTTTATTTGTGAAGTACAGTGATTCACTGCGCTTTACAGTAGAAAATATGCATCAAAATAACAATGCAAACAAATGAAAGAATGAATAATCAGAGTAACATTTTGTTAAAGGAAAAATATTCTGCATTTTTTGTATTGTTTTCAGCCTTTAAAGGAACAATATTCAGCATTTTTCATATTGTTATTAGCCTTTAAACATGCTCTTCAGTGCCTTCAATTTGCATCTCATGTTTTGAAACAAAAAAGTTTCTTATTCATTCTATCTTGTTTTATCAGTCACTATGAAATAACACTTAGTACATCCAGACAGCAGATGTATATCTAGATGTATATCTTGCAGATTTACTGTAGTTATCGTGTTTAGAGTCAGAGATGCTCAGAACGAGTTTGTCGAGTAATAAACACATTCTAATAAACATTCCTCCAAACAGCATGAATGCAACAGCATGCTATGGTATGTTTCTGATGACAGAACATTGTCACTACAAAAAAAGTCAATATAGGAGAATATGTGTCCTTTAAAAGATAACTATGGGCATAGTTACAGTAAGTCAATGTTCCAAGTTATGTCAGCCATGATAAGTAAACCGCTGTGTTATGATGTATAAAAACGTAATACATCGTCCAAACCCAACTGGAAGGCCATCTACTGATGTAAAAGCACAACAGATATCATTTCTGTGCTCCAGGGCAGCTGCTATAAAGTGACTGTAGCTACAGATATTTGTAAAATGTCTGCAATCCCTCAGTCGTGCAATTAAAAGAAACTATTGTGTAATTTATATGGATTTTATGCCCTTGTTTACAGTCTGGTTGCTAGGTAACAGTAGTGGAATTACCTCTAACTATGTCATATCTGCTGCCCATGTTCAACCAGGAAGTGACATTATAAACTTTACAAAAACTGTCAAACTGGGGACAAACTGGCAAAATGTTTGGTAAAATCATGTTCCCTGCGTTTTAGTGAAACGTGTCGTCCAATCTGTCAGATGTGCTTTAAGCGGTGACACAAGTTTAACAATAAATGCTCTTTTGTAGTTAACAGCACATTCAAATGCATTTATAGCTGTAATTAAGTGTCAAATCAGCTCCGTTTGAACTTGGAGCTAAAGTTAGACATGTGCGCATTAAACCATGAGGACGAGACAGCAGTAGTAGTAGTAGTAGTAGTAGAAGTAGTAGTAGTAGTAGAAGTAGTAGTAGTAGTAGAAGTAGTATAACAGCATTAAATAGTACTCCTGCTAATTATTATATAGAAATGTATAATTCACCTCATGTGGGTCTGTGAATTTTATAATCCGACTGTGACACATTGTTGCCAGCTGCAGATATTAAAATCTCCTTCCTCTTCAGAAATAACTGGAAACAAGAACTACGGCAGCTGTGGAGGGTCAAAAGGACAATGCTTTTGAGCTGAGAGGGACCAGATGAATGCGTTTAGCGCCAGTGAGAATGACAGACATTGGGTTTTACGTCCCGTCTGAAACGTCTGTGGATTCAACCAGACGAATGCAGAGCTAATTAGTGCTAACAGCTACACGGCCACAAAAATGCACTTTACACATCACAGGGTTTGATTTCAAAGAGCAAGGATGAGTCTGGACCACAAAGACGACTGGAGACCCAAAGCCTCAGACGGATACACAGAAAACAAAACCAGCAGCAGTGTCAGAACCCAACACTTTTTTGATAAATTCCTGAAAAAAGGTCAGTGGTTCTCAAACTTTTCACACCAAGTTCCAAATACCACAGATTAAAACCAGATACAGAACTGTTCCAGGTCTTAATTTGGGCAAAACTGGGTCTAAAAAAGGACTACAACAAAGGTCTAACCAAGAACTAACCAAAAGGATGAGATAAAAGTGGATAAACAGACTCTACATCAAGGAAAACAAAATGCAGTGGATCCTGAGCAACAACAGAAGAAGCAGAAGAAACACTGTAATAGATTGTATTCTTGTGGTTTAACTTTTAGAACCAAACAAACTAACTATTTCTCTTTGCTCTCTGCTGTTATCTTTAACACTGATGCCATTTGGGACATTGTACAAGAACAAAAATGCACTGCAAAACCATATATATATTGTATTTTTTTGTATATATATATAATGTATTTAATCCCTCTTCTTAATTCTCGGACAGATCCTTCGGTGCCGCTGGGGAATCCTGTCAGGAGGAGAGCAGCGCCCAGGGAAAACACCTCAACAGAAGGGAACAGAGATGTTGTTGACAATTAAACAATCCGTTTTTGTGGGCTCCACTCGAAAAGGTGGAAAACAAAAGGATCCAGTCAAAAAAGATAATTATCTGGACTTTTCTCTTGTACTTTGTATTCAACTACAACGTAAGTAGATTTTACATTTTGTTCACTGTAAACCACAATATTGATCTAAATTGATCTTAATAATAGAAACAGGTCCATTGACTTCCTGTTCAAAACTGCAGAACTGATAAGCCCCGCCTCTTCATCGTGACATTAGGAGTGGATTTCATTCACATGTTTTTATTTGTGAAAAGTGGCTACGTGACATTTTAGAACATATATATGTATCACTAGGAGTCTTCATTTTTTAAATAATCACAACTAAGTTCAGGGATGTGGGCGGGGATAGGGGGTAGGTGAAAACAGGTTTTTTTAAGCACTCGAAACAGTAACAGAACAATACAACAATTAACTCAAACATGCAGGAACTAATTAATTAAAATACAATGTAAAGTCAACAAATGATGAGTAAACACTGTTGTTAAAAGCTCATTTAAGTTTTTTTAGCATAACATGTGCCCTTTAACTCTGCCGTGTAGCAGCTGAATAAGATCACTAAGTACTTTGTTGTTCATTTTTTCTGTATCCATAAATCAATGAACAAACCCTGGGGTCAGAGTCAGACAGCACACAACGGTGACCTCTTCTGGACGAGTGGGAAAGGTCAGGATTACAAGAAAGCTTGAATTATTTAGTTTGCGACTAATAGCTTCATGAATTACTTAACTTCACAACATAATTACTTAAAATTATTTATTCATGATTCACTGGGGTGTACGGTCCAGAGCGGTAAGAGCTCCTGTCTCCCAATCAGGAGATCCTGGGTTTGATTCTATGTCTCTGTGTCAGCTGCGACGAGTTGGCCCCTGTCCAGATTGTACCCCGTCTAAAGCCCAAAGTCACCAAAAAAATCAACTCTTCTCTTTATAGATAGTCATTATACGAAAAGTTAATGTAGTTATTTTTGTATCTGTCTTTGTTTCATGTTGGTGTCTTACTTTAACGACAAGAGCTTGTTTTGGGCAAATTTGAAATACTTTTTAATGTCTAAACCCATTAAATGTTAGGTCAGTATTGCTCATTTTACAGCTGCTATTTCTAGCCTTGTTCACTGCCTTATAAATCCATAAAAGCGAACGCAGATAAACCTTAACTCTCTCCATGAAGTTATAAATAGTCTCTCAGAAATCCAGATGTTTCCACAGCTCATAGTAAAACCACAAACCCCTCGCTGCGCCAAAACAATCACTCACACTGTGCATTCAAACACATCGGAGCTAAAAATAGTGCAGGATAAACCCCGAGATGATTCAGTCGTTTGGAGAGAGTTAAAAAGACGCGTTCGTGTGTGTTCCGTGTGTGTTCCGTGTGCGTTTCGTGTGCGTTTCGTGTTGAGTCTATGAGCTCGTATAGTTCGCTGATGGAGCCAGGAGAGGATCAGCTCTGAACGGTTGAGCGCCGTAATAAAGTCCTGATTTTTTCTCTCCAAAGTGACATCCAGGAAAGCGTGTGTGTGCGAGAGAAAGAGGCAGAGCGCTGTATCTGGCGTTATAACACTAAATTATGCACACGGTTTTGCATGTGCGCCGCTGCTCGTGTCTTTTATGTGTCTGTGATATTCGACAGGGAAGGAGATTACTTTGCACCACAGTAGAGCTTGTGATATGAAAGCTTTTTATCTGCTGTAGCGCTAAAAAAAAAAGAAGGAAACGTTGACCCCATTTGAATAAATGATGTCGTCTTTTTCCATTTAAGTATCTGATACTGACCCAAAGCACATAATTTAGATTTTAAGATGATAAAAAAGACGTGCTTTTGTCTGCTGTATAACTGAATCATTATTTTACATTTTGGACATCTTACATCTCAATATTGATCTAAAACAAGTTCATTAAAAGAATAAGATTGCTGCCTTCGGGATTGAAAATGGTGTCTTGGCTGCAGGAGAATACACACAAACATTAATCACTCTAAATGCATCTTTGAGAATGTAAATGAGAAGGGAAAGCAATTGGTTAAAAGTTCTTAAGAGTTGAGTTTTCAGGTTGAGACAGGCTCTTGTGCCACATGTGTCAAATGAGCTTTTCCTGTGCCTTTACATCTGGCTTGGATAAAAAGGGTGAGTCACACAATGTAGTTCCAAAAAGCTGTGCTAAAATTAAAGTTGCCCTTATGTATGTTTTCAAGTTGAGGATCTGTCAAATGATTGTCTCAAGAAATGTTGCTTTGTCTGGAAGGTTTTACAGAATGATATAAACTAATTTATGTTTCATTTATTCTGTTAAAGGGCCTGTACCTGATTTTGAACCGTGAGACAGGAACATGTTTTTGTTTGAACTGTTAGCCCCGCCCACTTAGTCCTTCCTTTCACTCAGTATTGCTCCATGACTCAGAAACAACTGTCTGGAAGAGTCTGATGCAGTTGTCATATGGTTCCTCTAACTGTCTTTACAATTAGCTTTTAGCACTTTTGAAACTTTTGCAACATGACAAAATCACATGTCTGGGATTGTGTCAAGCAGTTATTTTCCCATGATTCATAGTGTACAATGTGCCTGATTGGCTGAAAAGAGGTGACCCTGGCAAACACTTCTGCACTAGCTCTTTCCACGCAAAGTGCATTTATAATATGCACAGATTATACATTACAAACCCAATGTCTTTCCATGAAGTTGCTTTTATCAAACAATGTGTAAAGTAAAGAGAATTTATCTTATCTTAAGTAAATAAAAATCAGGTACAGACCCTTTAAAGTGATATTTTTTGCCCAAAAAGTTCTTGGTTTGCTGCTTGTCTGCAGGAGATTGCTTTGTGTTATTCCATCTCCAGGAGAATGTTTCATACTCTCCACCAGCAAACTACATACTGACACTTTAAAGCAAAGTAATACAATAAAGTAAAAAAGAAATTGTGTGGTCAAAATTGTGACCTTAACTACACCAATTGTTTGCATTATAATTACGTCAAAAACATCTTGTGAGAATTGCCTTATACATACAAATACAATGGGTTTATATAAAACTTATTTAAGGCCAGATACTACAGGCAAATCTTTTTTTTTTCAGTTTGCTCTCTCAACATATGGGCCTCATGTGCAAACAACTAAATGTCCAATCTGCTCTTAAAACTGTTTTATTCTTCCATTTAATCCACTTCATCCATAGATTTCTCTGGGACATAATAATAATAATAATAATGCCTCTTAAATGTATTTTTCTCCCCTCAGGACATAAGGATCACAACTTAAAGTAGATACCACACACACACACAAGACTTGATGAAACGTACAGAAGGATTTGTCAATATCTAACTCTAAAACTGATCAAGTATTATAAAACTTTCCTGATAGATTTGTATTGTATTCATTACTTGAAAATAAAAACATTTCAAATAGATTCCCTGGACATTTTCCTGCACATTATTCAGTCTTGTGTTGGTGATGTGTCTAAATTATTCATACGGTGTTTACACATTTATGTAGCCGGTCCGTGCATCTTCTTCCTCTCATGTTAAAGATTACAGTCCGCACCTCAGCAGCTGCTTTCATACAAACGCCTTTTATCTGCCGGGCTCAGATTTGCACACTGGTTCATAATCTTCAGAGGGGCTCAGCGGGAGTCCCATAAGAATACACAGAGAGGCAGCAGCAAATGTGCTCGGTGTGTAATCAAAGCAGGTCACAACTGTAAAGACGCTTCAGAGTAAATGAGTCGATGCTGCTGTTGTTTCACTGTCCAGAGTATCAGAAGTACTCAGTTTTGTTACTTATTTGACAGATTAGACGACACATTTCACTCAAACGTAGTGAACATGATTATATTGAAGATTTTACTAAACATTTTGCCTATTTGTCCACAGTTTGACAGTTTTTGTAAAGTTTATAATGTTACTTCCTGGTTGGACACGAGCAGCAAATATGAAAAAGGTAATTCTACAACTGTTACCTAGCAACCGTTTTGAAAACAAGGGTCAAAATCCATATAAATTACACAATAGTTAGGAATTGGCAATAAATAATACCTGGTAAACCTTTATCTTGTTGAATGATAGTTTAAAATGTCAGAAAAATATGTCAGTTGCTGTAAATAGTCACTGTGTTTTCAATGGTACGTCGTTTGCTGTTATTCAATTACAGGTGCTAGAAATAAATCTGCAACTTGTGGCGTCACTTGCTCGTCTCCATGGAGATAGATACGTTTAAAAGCAACGACATCTGCAAGGAAACAAGCAGGTGGCGAGCTAACCAAGCTATACAAATGTGATGACAGGTTAGTGAGATCTTTTAGACAAATAATTTCAACCAATATGTGAAGGGTTAAAGCAGAACTAAGTAACATTTTGACCTTGTTAAACGTCTTTGTAGGTCTGTGTGGTGGATGCAAATGTATTTTCCTGACACCGACTCAAAGCCAACTCTCCTTGGCAGCGTAAAATGTTTTGTATGTGATTGTACTTCCTTATTTCAATTGAAAAAAAGAAAAAAAGTAATAAAATAAGCTTTTGCGTCTTTTCACTATCAGTGTATTTTCACAAAAGAGCTGCAGGGGGAGCTGTGTCGCTCAAGTCACTTAGTTCTGCTACAAAACCGTGCAAATGTGTAGTTGCAAATCTTGAACCTGATGATTTCTATAGTGACTAGACACATTTGCTTCATTTTCACATTTGCGTGTTCATTTTAGCTGCCCCGTCTGTACTAAATGTTATTGGATTGTATGTTGTGATATAATTCCTTAAAAGCGATGACTTTAGTGTCACATTTGCCTCGTGCTCACACCGGCTCGTCCACAGCACTCGCTCTGTGATGTCATGACTCCTGGTGCCGTGTGGATTGAGCTTAAGCCTGAGCCTCACTGGCAGCTCCGGCGGCTCACGGGGATCAACACAGTCTCTTACACTGACACTGACTCCAAGCCTCAGAGGACACACTGCCTCAGCCCGGCCCTTAAAGACCACATGAGAGGCTAAATCAACCGCTATGAGCTTGTAGCCACGTTATAATGGCGTTTCCTTATCATTAGTGGACTCAGAGTTGCATTTTGACTGATTCCTGCATGTTTAGTGCTCAGAAAATGTCTTTTTACCAACCCCCTATACCCGCCCACTTCCATAGAGGTTATTCACGGACATCATTTTACTTGAAAAATTCTCCTCAACATTCTGACTCAGAATTATAGGAAGCATGACTGACAAAATATGCTTCTTTGATCATTTTGGCCTCATTGTTGTCTGTGGAGCTGATGTTTTGCTCAAATTAACTTTTTTTTAATGGTAAAATGGAAACTGAAAGTAGTTTCTCTGTTGTTGCTGTGACTGTGCAGAACTTGGCTAGCTTGTGTGCTAACGGCAATTGGAGCTATTACAACACTTTAACAGCTCCATAATAATTAATTTCCTCAACACACTGACTCAAAAAGATCCAAAGTCTGTGTCAGTGATGCATTTGACGCAGAAATGCCCAGAAGTCTGGTGATGATTTATGGGAGAGGACCTTGTAAACAGGATCAATGAAATGACTGTGAATGAAGCTAAAAAAAAAAAAAAAGTGCAAGGCAATAGGCTATATGCACGCATTCGATGTCAGATGGCACCGGAACTTCCGGCACGGAGAGACGCTAGCGGAGCGCACTGTTATAGGCTATATGCCCAGAGCGGTGTGACGTATTTCCGGTAGAATGTCAGATTGCATCGTAACTTTCGGTAATAGCGGACACTAGCATATGACCCTGTTCAATCTCCGAAAACCCTCAGCAATTATTTTATGTTTAAGTTTCATTTTCATCGCAATAACAGTGCGCTCCGCTAGCGTCTCTCCGTGCCGGAAGTTCCGGTGCCATCTGACATCGAATGCGTGCATATAGCCCATAGTTGTTGTGAAAACTGAATCATTGTGTGCGTAGCTGCAGTTTATTCATTTGTGTTTATTTAAAGGAAGTCACTGGTCCCATTTCTATTACTGCGCCGTTTTAGATCAATTTTGTGGTTTACAATGAACAAAAGATGAAATAATAATCTACACTCGTTATAGTTTACCACTACAAAAAGCTTTATATGTCTCCTTTAACATACTCCACAAAGTAACAGATTATACTTTAAACAATCAGCAGCCATGCAGAGACTTGACTTAGATCAAAGGGAGCATATCAAACTGAACCAACCATTCCAAGCTTGTCTTTGGAGAGTAAAAACAAATTCCTCCAAATATGCAAATAAGTCAAACAGTTTTCTTTGCGCTAAACTTGACAAAACGGCGGCCGCAGCAGTAGCATATGTGCCTCCTCAGCTCAGAGTTGGCTGGAGGCGGCACCAGAAGGACGTCCATGTGTCGCCAAATCTGCACAAGACACCGACAGTGAGACAGTCATTACTCAGCTGCAGATGTCCGACACACGCCGACGGAAACAGCTCAACCAAGACATCCAGCTTCAGACCAGCGAGGAGGGAAAGCAGGGGAGAGGAGAGCAGATAATGTTCGATAAAAGCTGCAGGAATGAAGAAAAAAAAAGGCCTGAATAGTTTGGTGGCAAAGCATCGACTCAAAGCAAGTCAATTATCCATTACAATGATCTAATTTAGGACTAAAGTGCTTCACGCGGGCGATATTGACGAAAACGCAGATGTCAGTCCAACGGAAAAGTGTTAAAACATGTCTTTAGATGAGAAGTGAAGTTTAATTATCGGGCAAATGTGAACGGTTTTTAAATTAATCACAAAATTTCAGAAATATCACCTTATACCCTTGAAAGTTCACTTTTTTCATGTTTATTTTTAATTCGCTCTTTTTGTTGCATTTTTAACAATAAACAATAAACTTGATATTCAAATTTAGCATATCTTCAAAACAACATTCACGATATTTTAATCTATGGCCCACTCTATATACAGTAACTTAAAGGGCACTATATTTATGAAGCGGTAAATGTTCTTTCACTGACCTCTTGTGGTCTTGTTTAAACATTGTCTTAAATCAAATAGCCTGGTTTGGTGTAGTTTTCCTTGTTAGGTCTCCAAGTGTCAAAACAAAACTGTAATAGATAAATGGTTGTATTTAAATGATACTAAAGGCTCATAGTCATAAAATCATAATAATACAATCCATTCAACACACTGTACAAAATAAAGTGCATTATACAACTTAAAAATAGCATATACAGATCCTATTTCTATCTTTTTAAGCAATTTGATGTTTTATGTTGTGCAGTTATGTTTTTTTGTTGTTGCAAGATTTAAAAAAGTGGCCAAAGACAAAACACTAGATGTCTGAAATGCCTGAAACAGGACTGTGCCATTTCTGCAAACAGCGAGGTGAAAAAACAGAGAGGAACGAGAGATAACAGACAGAAAGAGGAGAGAGAGAAGGAGAAAAGGAGGAGGAGACGACAGACAGAAAGAGAAAGAGAAAAGGAGGAGGAGATGACAGACAGAAAGAGAAGGGAGAGAAGGAGAGAAAAGGAGGAAGAGATGACAGACAGAAAGAGAAGGGACAGAAGGAGAAAAGGAGGAGGAGACGACAGACAGAAAGAGAAAGAGAAAAGGAGGAGGAGATGACAGACAGAAAGAGAAGGGAGAGAAGGAGAGAAAAGGAGGAAGAGATGACAGACAGAAAGAGAAGGGAGAGAGGGAGAAATGAAGGAAGAGATGACAGACAGAAAGAGAAGGGAGAGAGGGAGAAAAGGAGAAGGAGATGGCAGACAGAAAGAGAAGGGAGAGAAGGAGAGAAAAGGAGGAAGAGATGACAGACAGAAAGAGAAGGGACAGAAGGAGAAAAGGAGATGGCAGACAGAAGAGAAGAGAGAGAAGGAGAAAAGGAGGAGGGATGACAGACAGAAAGAGAAGGGAGAAAGAGAAAAGGAGGAGGAGAAGACAGATAGAAAGAGAAGAGAGAGAGAGAAAAGGAAGAGATGACAAACAGAAAGAGAAGAGAAGGAGAAAAGGAGGAGGAGGTGACAGACAGAAAGAGAAAGAGAGAGAGAGAGAAAAGGAGGAGGAGAAGACAGACAGAAAGACAAGAGAGAGAGGGAGAAAAGGAGGAGTAGATGACAGACAAAAAGAGAAGAGAGAGAAAGAGAAAAGGAGGAGGAGATGGCGGCGGGCGACAGGAGCTGAGATGAAGACAGATAACACAGTGGTGAAGTGGAATGAAAAGAGTCTGCAGCAGAGGGGGGGACAGAGAGAGAGAGAGGGCGGGAGGGAGAGAGAGGGCGGGAGGGAGAGAGAGGGAGAATGAGAGAAAGGGAAAGAAAGAGGGAGAGAGAGGGTGAGAGAGAAGGAGGGGGGAGAGAGAAAGAGGGAGGGAAGGAGGGAGAGAGACTGCGAGAGAGGGAGGGAGGGAGGGAGGGAGAGGAAGAGAAAGAGAGAGAGCGAGGGCGAAGGAAGGAGGGAGGAAGGGAGAGGGAGGGAGCGAGAGAGACAGAGAGGGAGGGAGGGAGAGAGAGCCGTGGAAAGAGGGAGAGAGAAAGAGATAATCTTCAGGCCTGTCACAGTGATAACATTTGCAAACTTATATTCTACGTCTGGATCGACCGATTTAAAATGTTCTAATGAGAAATAGCTGTCAGTTACAGAAAAAAATTGAGAGAAGCTTTATTTGTCCAAAGTTGTTGCACAATTCAAGAAAAACAGGTGAACACAGAACATGCAGTAAAAAGATAAGGAAGATAAAGAACAGACTTAACTCTAACAGCATTGTACAAAACACTGTAAGTGTGTGTGTCTGTGACAAAAAGAGTTTCCCCGAATTATGTATAAAAGTAATTCTGATTGAGCGGCTCGATTACGGCAAAAATTATACTCTAATAATAAATGAATAAATGAAATCATGATTATTTCAAACAATACCGAATATATTTTATTATTAATGTTTTAGAAAAGTGTCTTTGCTGCAGGTTTTGAGGCAAAAGAAGAGGAAATTCATTGTCTTTTTGATTACAATTACAGCAGTTTAAGTAATAACTGATCATGATTATATACAGGATTAATTGCCCTAAAATCTGATTCTGATTAGTCCAGACTGACCCACAAACAGGACCAAAACGAGTCTAAATTAAGGCTTAAACTGGACCCAAACCATGACCAAACCAGTACCAGCGTGACTTTTAAAATATCAATAAAATCAATAAAGCGATGGCATCTCTGCTCCAGGATAATAACGCTCCAATCCATCATGTGTAAGTCAGTAAGTGGCTCTTTGCAAACAGAAGCAGCAGATGTGTCCTCTCCACGTCGGAGCTCAAATGTCTGGCTCCGGTGCGTCCGATTACAGCCTCTCAGACGCTTCTCGTCGCAGCTGAAGCCTGCGGCAGCACCATGACGTCAGGCCGCTCACAATGGCCCCCTTCAGACGGTGCAGTGTGGCCAGGAAGTGCGACCGCAGCCCAGAGACAACATCTGTGCAGCGCCGCCGCGGACACACACCGATCACGCTCAGACCGTCGATAAATCAATAACGAGAATGTTGTGTTTGCGCCGCCTTGTTTTGGGCATGTCTAGACTTCAAACGCGACGAGATTTTAAGAGGACGGTGTGATTAAAAATGTGAGAGTTGTATGTTTGTATCTGTTGCTGGTTTGACCTTGATCATAGTTTAATGCTAGAGTGACTTTTTTAAGATTTTAACCTTGTTCTAACATTGTTCTATCATCAAAAACACACCTGGAGTTGCATTTAGCTTCATTCATGCTATTTTGAGGAATCCTGTCCTCTCCTTCTGAGCGTCAAAAACACTTCCTGCTGAACTCCCTCGATCGGTGACGTTTTTCCGATATTTGACGTCACTTATCTGAGAATCTTCTGCTGTTTTAAGTCCTTAAATCATCACTTGACTCGTTCTGAGCATTTCGGCCTCTAAACACGATCACTACAAACTAACTAGCTCAGTCGCATTTGCTAACAAACGAATATCTATCTTGTGTAAGCACTATGCAGCCAGGTGCCTAAACTCTATTAGTGCCGTGGCTGAGATACAAATGTTAATTTTGTTTTTAGTTCAAACTAAAGCTAAAACCGGAGATGTAGAACTTAATGTACTCAAGAGCATGTTTAAAGGCTAATAACAAAACACATAATGTTTTTACTTTAAAGGTGCATTGTGTAATGTTTATCGTGATATTGTTATTATTGTTTTGGAGCTATGCAAAAAATCAATTATATTGTCAATAATTAAACTAATAAAAATGGCAACAAAACAAGACAGGAATGCTTAGTGTAATTTTCCAAACAGGTATATGTTTCTGTACTTTCGTTGTTTATTTTATAACGGTTCATTCACGTTTTGTGCTTGACTTGAACCTCGGCCCTATTCTATTGTAGAGTTTGCATGTTCTCCTCGTGTCTGGACGTCCCTGGTGTGTGATCCACAGACTGGTCCTGAGTCCTGGAGGCGCTGCATTACAGACGTGTCGGAGTGACTGGACAGACGGACAGTGTAAATACAGCTCGTACAAGTCAGAGGAGCCCCTTTAGTTCAAATAATCCAGCGAGGTGACCCTCAGATATTGGACATTCCCAGGTTTGTCTCCACGGAGACAGCTCAGGAGGCTGGACCTAAGGCATTGTGGGTAGACACTAGACAGCATCCAGAGTTGGGTCTTTAAGTTTACGCCAATGAACTTATGGTTCACCCACGACCCATGGGTTTCAAAGTGATGATAAAATAGAACTGTTAAAGATTTCAAAACTAAACATTTTGTCTTTTGAATTATGAAAAGTCCTCAAAATGTTGTATATGACGGGAAGTTGAAATCCATGAAAACAACTCGATCTCATCAACATCAGAAGTCTGTATGTTGACAGTAGAAATGAGTAGAACAAAGACGGAAAAAAACACCACTTCTTTAAGTTCAATAGTTCTATATTTATCATCTCTACAACAGACCTACAGTATATGTTGTCAAATTCCAATACAGTATGATTATTATAAACATTAGCACTGCACAACACAGTATATCACACAACTATTGGTTTAGCAATAACGGGTGACACAATAATCAATATCGCAAGTTAATTTACCACAAAAACATCAAGAAGATCCTCCATCTTTCAGTTCAAATTAGCATTGATTTTTCCGTTAATTTTTCATTTAGACAGAGTTTGACTAATACATTAAGGCATGAACACGTTTGCTTTAATATCGCTTAAATTGTTGTCAAAATGTAATTATCGCACTAATACCGACATTGCAGTACTTCAAGTCCATGTGACAGGTTAGACATGAGCATCAAATACCTAGCAACCAGACTGTAAACAAGGGCCAAAATCCATACAATTATATAAACAGTTATGCTTTGACAAATAATATCGCCTGGTTACAGCTTTATTTTGTCGAAAACCATTTAAACTGTCAAAATATGTGTCAGTTGTCCTTTAATTGTCTCTGTATTTTCAACGGTACGTCGCTTTTTGATGACATCACAGAGGGATTCCGTTTTAGAACTCAGCACTACTTACTACTGTAATTTTAAACATTTTTCTCCAAAATTTCTTGACAAACAGCAACTTCACAAATGTAAAACTATGATAAATATTTACCACAAGTGCCCTCCACCAAACTTAGTCATAATTAGAATATCATGAGAACCTGTATAGCCTAGACTTTAACTGGCAATCGCAATAATGTTCAATATTGTGGAACAAAAAGAAAAGAAATTCAAAATTAGTTTTTGAGTTGTCATTATTAACAGTGTTTTAGGTTATATTTTTGTGAGCCATCGATGCTAGCAGCTAAACTTAAACAATATTGCTTAAAACAAATAAGTGTGTGCAAAAGCCTGTTTAACCACAACTATTGGAATAGGATTTCAGTCTGAAAAGGTCCTTTTTTGGTAAAAGTCTTCAGCTCTCTGCACAGGGCTATAATAATGTGTTTTGTCAGCAGTAACAGAAGAATGAGCTGAATCACTGTTAACCCTGTAACATTCATTTAACAGCTCCCCCGAGTCTATAAAAACAGAAACACTCTCTCATTGTTTACGTACAGTCCTGTTTCTGTATGTGAGGCGTGAAAGTCGTGTTCACACCAAAATAATAATAATCCAATAATCTGTGCTCATTTAAGATATTTTAGCATGAATCCTGGACAGCAAAACTTTAACTATTGTGTCAGTATTAATAATGGTGCAGACACTGGAAAATGCAGTGGATCAGGTATCGATTCCACATCTTCTGATACTGATCCAATACTCCAGCCATTTGGAGAACACAAACACATCTTTACCAACTTCAGCCCAGGAAATATTGACATGTGATTTCTCATTTTAAAGCACAGAAGCTACAGAATTCAGACTTTTATTTTATTTTACTTTGTTTATAGAATAGAATAGACTTTATTGTCCTTGAGGGCTTTTTGTCTTGGGCAAAGTATAGCTGCTGTAGACAAATGTTAAAAGACACTATTATTTTACAGTGTTTTTCTGTTGTAAAGTTACTGTAATGAGTGTGTGAATAATATTATTAGCAAATAATGATGGTATTAACAGCTGTAAGAAGTTTTGATAACAGGTTGAAGTAGTTTTAAGAAAAGTAACCTGGTATCGGTTGATCTCAGCATATGTAAAGCTGAAGTATCAATAATGGTATCAGAACTGACAAACCTGGATTGGTGCTAACTTTGTGCCCAAACTTTTTTCCTCCAGGGGCCAAAATGTGTATGTATGAACGTGCCGAGGGCCAACCCTAATTGTGTGTAGCATTTAATATGCTTTTTTTTTTACACAGATATGTCTCTTATTAACACATTTTAGAGGAACAGACTTGATTTTGTCTCTTTTGCACAAGCTTACAGTCTTTGAAGCCCAAAATTTAATCAAATAGATGCTCCTAACAAATCTCAGCAAATTAGACCTCCTGGAGGGCCAACTTTGGCCCGCGGCCCCACTTTGGGCACCCCTGTTATTGACCTTTTTCTGCTTCACCCACTTTTGCCTCTTTTGCCTCCTCTAGTAAATGCACTTCCAGTTTGACGAAAACCCCATTCACGCAAATGGCAAACCAGAGAAAAGTTTCGCCGCTAAAATATTGTATAAAGTACATTGTCTGCAAAAAATGTTTAATGAACACGTGCAAAAAAAGTCAGCAACGCACCGATTTCCTGGGCGGTCTGAAGAACTTATTTTCCGTTGCACTCGTCTGCCCCAAGTAAACTAATACAACAGAAAAAAGATGGCGGTGCGTACAGCAACTTCCAGAGTAAGGTGAATAGAAAGTGTTTTGCCGTCTTCTCTTTTAAAGTATTTTCTATAATGATTTTGTAGGTCTTAAGCTGTTTTGTGATTTTAATATGATTTTATTCTGTTGTGTAAAGCCCTTTGAATTGCCTTGTGTACAAACTGTGCTCTACAAATAAACCTGCCTTGTCTACTGCGCCAAGTTGAAGTCTATGAAAAAGTCACAAACGCTGCAGCTCCAGTGGCTGAGTGGAAAGCACACATACGTCCCCTGTAAGCAACCCTGGCGTGTGAGTTCAAATTCATCTCTCGACAGTTTGCTGCAATGACCTTCCTCTCTCTCTCTCTCTCATACCCATTTCACGACAAATACAGTCCTATCTAGTAAAAAAAAAAAGAAAGAAAAAGTCACAAAGTACTGGTTCTAACTTTCAAATGCAAAACACAAAACAATAAAAAATGCAGAGTATGTGTCAAAAGAAAAGTTACATGGTGGACTTTGCAGTAGTCCAATCGCTGTTGCATATTTCTGAGTCCACAATATTCAGACTAAATGCAGCTCCTTCAAATACTCTGCAGAAGACTCTCTTGCTCGGCTTTAATCCCGTACAGTCAGAACACGTGAGGACAGATACGACCTTTATTTCCCGTCTCAAATGCCATCCCCCATCGCCGCTCAGTGTTTCTGCAGCTCTGTCTCGCTCTTCACCTCCTGCTGTTCAGACCAAAGCTTGCACTGTATCAACACTGCAGCGTTTAGAGCCAAAACTCCACATGGGCACATTCTCAGTGCCGTCCACATTTAAACTCAACCAAGAATAACACAAGCTGCTGGGGTATATAGGTCTGTATTGTTTATGTTGCAGAGTAGAGTCTATACATTGTGTTTCAAACCACTGACTTGTGAAATTACAATGTCTTCACAGGAAAAATGTGCATTATATTTCAGATACGACCAAATTTAACTTCCTTCCCAAAACAATGCATAGCTGTTTTGATGAAGAAACTAAAACTGACATAACCCTGTGAAAATAAATAAAATCGAATGAACGTCTTGTGCCTATAAGCCTTCTCTGGCTGTTTTCTTAAAGTATGATGAATTTCGTGGAGCTTACAATCGAACTGCACTGCCTCCAAGATTTACATTTAGTATAAGAAAAACTAGTTCAGACTGTATGATCCTATTGGTTGCTAATTGTTTGTGTCTGTGAATGTGTTGTAGATCGTTATGTTAGACGTTAAAGAGAACAGCCTTTAAAATAAGATTCAAGTGCTGATTTGGTGAAAACCTTAATCACACGAAACAAACATCACAAACGTCTAAGTCATCTCAACCAGAACAAATGAGCAAAGGTAAAATCATTATTTCAATTATCATCAAAAAATGGTTTTCAAACTACTTTTCATGATTGTTGACATATGATGGGGCCACAAGGTTTAGTATTCATGGGTTTCAATGTGGCAACAGACCTCTGTATCAAAAATCAGAATGGTCTGTCTTTTGATTGGGGTAAAGTCCTCCCGAAGACCTTTAAATCAGGAAGGAATGACATGCCTGGAGTCTTCACACTCGCTCAAAGCACAGAGTGAACCGTGTGGTGAAGTGTGGTCAAAACATTCTGAAGAATTGGGACACCCTTTGTGCTTCAGCCCACCATCGAGCATTTGTACAAGTGCGCAGTGATGTAACGAGATCCAAATCTCTTGGTATGATATCATCAGGATAAGCATCTCATACTGCAATGTCCTGCAACATTTGGACAAAGATACCAGAATTGTAGTTTTTCCCTTTTTAAAATGCCTTGACGAGCCTTTGATACAAATCACAACTGTCATATTCCAAAGACTTAAACAATGAAAGTGCTAAAAAAACTCCATGTTGTCTGCTCTGAAATGGAACAAAGGTCTATGTAATTCTCTCTGTTTTTAGCTGTTCTTTTAAAAACACCTTCGACAACACAAGATCCCAGCGTGTGGATGATTGTTCCATCACTTTGGGACAGGCCCCTGAACAGTGAGTTGGGGGTCCACCTCTTACCTGACAGAGCTGTGCATGGCCCCCTGCGTCGGCCCCGGCTCCTCTGGGTGGTACCCGTTGGGGATGGCCCATCGTCCTGGCTGGCTCAGGACAAACTCGGACCTGCTGCCTGTGATGGTGGTCCTCAGCGGGGACCCTCTCACCGCGCCCTCCGCCCCCTCCACGGCCCCCTCCGGCCCCTCCTGCTCCTGCACCGTGGCCAGCTCCAGCTCCAGTGGCTCGGGACACTGCAGCAGCGCCCTCTGCTGGATGAGCGGAGTCAGAGGCGCGTCAAAACTCACGCAGCTGTCCGTTTCGTCGGTGAGAGACAGGACGTCCAGAGAGTCCAGGCTGCTGTAGCACGTCCCGCCTCGGAGAAGGGCAGACTCCATAATCCTCTCGAACATGGAGCTGAACCCGTCTTTTAAGATGTCCACTTTAATCTCTCCCTCCTCCTCTGCCTCCTCGTCCTCTGCCTGAGTCTCCACCTGCTCCACGATCTGTTCAAACGCAGAGCTGAAAGTGTCCTGGTTTTCGGGGCCGTCCTGCTCCTCTGGGACCTCCTCCTCCTCCTCGTCCTCCACTTCGGTGTCCGCCTGCTCCACCGTGGACTCAAAGTTGGAGCTGAAAGAGTCCAAGTTCCCCCTTTGCTCCTCAGCAGCCGGGTCTTCGCCTGCGTCGTCCTCGTCCTCGCCGATGCCGTTGGCCAGCCTTTGTCAACAAACAAACAAATCATTACTGCAAGACACACAGGTTTTACACACATTATAAATAAGACCTACTCAGGCATAAAGGTTAGAGTATAAAGAAGAGAAACTGCTAAAAAGTTTGGTGTAATTTTACATCCCAACAACTTCCTAAACTTATAGTGTCTGCATTTCCCCCCATAATCAAGTAATCAAAAACAAAACCTTTTTATTTATTTATGGAGCAGGTCAGTTATGTAGATTTTCTGGTGGAGGGGTGTTATTACTTTGCCTATTCACCTTATTCTGTCCCGCCCACTTTTGTCGCTTTTTGCCACAGATACGCATTTTTGTTGTAAATGCACTTCCGTTTGATGAGAACTCCGTTAAAGCTTTGATGAACGAGGGACAAGTCTTGCCACTAAAATGTTACATAAAGTAGATTGATTTGTGTAAAATGTTTAATGAACACGAGCAACAACAAGTCAACAACGCAACGATGTCCTGGGCGGCCTTAAAACAGCTTTTTAGTCCATGTAGAACTTATTTTCTGTTGAGCTCGTCTGCTCCGTGTAAACTAATACAACGGAAACAAGACGGCAGCGCGTACGGACACTTCTGGAATAAGGTGAATAATGTTCCACAGTATGGCATTAAACATATCTGTCTAAATGAAGACAAGCTACACCACAAAGCTGCAGTCACAGTGAGAATGCATGTTAAGAGCATGTTCACAGCAAAAACACATGCAATTGAATATCTGCAATGGAAGTTACACTGTGCACTTTAAAGGACCTGTATGATCTGGATTTAAAATATCATGTACTTGACCAATCTGTGTCCCCAGATCTGAGGTAAACATGTTTGACACAAATATAGCTTTTGCTGATAAGAATTTGAATACTGAGTCTTTCTTGATTATATGAACACTTTAAGATGTAATTTGATGTCTTGATTCTCTAGATCAGTGGTTTTTAAACTAGGGGTCGGGACCCCAAATGAGGTCGCGAAATGATTTCCAGGGGTCCCCAGATGATGGGGAAAAATGAATATAATCGTGTTAAACAAGGCTTGACACCCTTCAAATGCAGTGTTAAATGTAGATTCCTATTTGTCGGTCAATCAAAGTCATTTTTCTAGGTCTATATTCTCTAAATAAAAGCAAACATTAGATATAAGGCTAATTTATCACTTTGCGTGTTACCTATTCTTTGTGTTTGGGGGTCGCAAATGTGAACTATTGTTATTTTTGGGGTCGCGATTGAAAAAGTTTAAGAACCACTGCTCTAGATGATTCTCCAGTCAGAATGCCAGTTGGGTTAAGATTGATACTGCAGCCAGTAATAGAGCAGTGCAGGCTAAGGCTCTGGCAACCCAGGTTCAGTTGTGATTGTATCTTTTGTAAACCATGAGCGCAGGCTGCACACGGCTCTGAAGTCTGGTCTGAGGACCTCAGGGACCGGCCTCCTGCTGGCGCCAGAGCCAGGACTAAACAACAGAGTTTCAGTTTTACGCAGCTAAAATCTGGGACTGTGTTCCTGAAGATGTGAGACTGGCCTCTGCTCTGAGGATGACATGCCGTACATATGACTGAAATGATTTTATTATTTATGTTTTTATTTGTTTGTATTGTGGTTTTAATGCGTCTTTTCCTGTTGCACTTTTAATTACTTTGTGTACAATTTGTGCTCTACATATAAACTTGCCCTAAGTATTTAGTCTAGTGCTGGAGTCGACTAAAGAAATTCTTGGTCGACTGAAGACCTGGCCCATCGACCGATTAATTGACTAAAAGGGGTTGTGGTAAAAACATCTAAAAAAATGTGAAGTATCTCCGTTTATCTGACCCAAACTGCATTCAAAAGACCACAACTGCACAGAAGTTCATGCAAAAATAACAATTCATACAGAAACAAAATAGTAAACTGTATATTTATCTGTTAGATTTATATCTATTATTAAACTCAATTTACTCCAAAATCTTCAGCTAACTCACTCACTCACTCACTCACTCCACATCTTCTTGTTTTGGGTGTTTTTGCTTCATAAATTTGTCGAATGTAAATAAAAATAATAAGTCGACTAATAAAAATGTTGGTCGACTAAGACACCATCGACTCATTAATCGACCAAACGACTAAAGGATCACAGCCCTATTTCAGTCTTTTAATTTGATGATAAATTGGATGTATTTATTGCACGGTCATGATCATCTCTGCTCTGAACCACGAGCCACAGAAACCCGTCTGAATCCTCTGCCTTTTGAAACAGCATCGTCCCCATCGTGTCATTTATATTCGTTTTAACAGTCATGAGCAGAAGTGCGCGCATGGAGACTATTTCAGCTTGAATGGCCGCTCTGACAATTGAAGGAAGATGAAAAGGTGCCGTCTGATTCTCCACAGACTCAAAGCAGAGCGCTCATATCTGCCGCTCCTTTTAATGAGAGAATATGACGCTTCTGTAACGCGCTGGAGACTCATACATCCCCAACAGAAAGACTACTCGGCTTATTTTAACCAAAAGCGAACTTCCTTTTCTCACAATTGTCTTAGTTTAACTTAAAAACCTTTCATAATAATAACGTTTTAGCCACTAACCAAATTTGGGCCCATTTACTTTCTGCCTTTTTCTCAACAAACAATAATTTCAGTGGAGCCTCGCAGCGCTGGAAATGTCAAACCAATTGGCTCGATTTGTTGAGCTCATTTGTAACTGCTCTCATTTTAGCGAGAGAAGCGCATTAGGCTAATTATGTACACGACGAACCACACTCAGAGAAACTGTGTGCCGTAAAAGTATGGCATCCGGAGTTTATGTTATTAGATTATGAACACAGTCATTACATCGTTACATAACAGGAGCTTCTGATCGTCAAAAACACTTTGATTTTCCATTCATTTATGCGTCTAATCATCTCGCTGCATCCGTTAGGACATTTCTTAGAGGAAATTCAAGAGGATTATAGAAATGATTGGCTGATATAGTTAGTATGTGTTACTCCTGGACAAATATATTACTGATTATTCAAAATTCAAATATATATAATACAAAGACTGTCGCTTTTCTTGCTTTTTGTTTTCATCATGTTTTATTTTATCTGTACATTTAGATTTATTAAAGACTGACTTTGCTGGAGAGAACGTTACATCCTGAACTGTCAAGATAAAACATTCCCATTAACTTTGTCATTATAAATATACAAACTCCAACATAATCTAAGAACAAGAGCTTGAGGTATAAAAGACATTTGATCTGTAAAGCACTTTGTTCTTCTTTGAGTTGTGGCCGAGGACTCTAAATAAACTGGATTAGATCATGAAGTCACATGACGCAGCCTCAAATCTCACTGCAGCAGCTTTTGTTTACGTCTCTGTTGTTTATGAGGGCTGTAAAAGGAAAAGTGGACTACTCATGTAACCAAAATACGGGTAAGATAAATATATTTAAAGTTTTGGTTAAAATAATTATACATTTTATCATAATTCAACAATATTTAGTTTTGTAATATCACTTCCTGGTTGTAAATCATGACATCACACTAGGAAATTACTTTGTACTCTGGCGTAAAACTCACAGATGTTTTTAGTCTGACAAATCAAAATATATGTGAACACCTCAGCGTAAAAAAAGTTGTTTATTTTGGGTAAATTATGCATAACATTTGGATGGAATGAGTCTCCCTGGTGTGATGTCATCAGTTGTTTACTTCCTGTAATAATTTTCAACAGATTTTTCAACTTTTCTCCATAAACTACTCCTTGATTGGTGTAAAAGTAGATCTTTTTTAATGCATAAAAGGTATTAATACACCAAATATAATCAAAATTAGAAAATCGTTAAAACCTGTCATACGCACTTTAAAGGAAAAATATTATGCATTTCTTGTTAATCTCCTCTAAACATGCTCTTAAGTACATTAAGTTAGCCATCTCATGTTTTCAAACAAAAAATGTTTATTATGAAGTATTTGAACATGTTTGTCTGCTGTTTGAGATGACACTGAGTGTATGCAGCCAGCAGAAGGCGCCTAGCACTATACACACTTTATTTATGTTATCACTTTAAAAGACTATGGTCAGGCTAGCAGTAACAGTGAACATGTTTGAGGCAGAAATGCTCAGAACGAGTCTGGCCATGATTTAAGGACTTAAAACAGCAGAAGTTTCTCAGATAAATGATGTCTAAAATCAGAAAAAACGGCACTCATCGAGGGAGTTCAGCAGGATGTGCTTTTCACAATCGGAGGGAGAGGATTTTCTGATTAGCGTTGCTCAAAATAGCTGAATGCATGGATGAATGTATGCAGATAAATGCAACTCCAGGTATGTTTTTGATTACGGAACATTGTTTGAACAGGATTAAAAGCTCAGAAAGTCACTGTAGCATAATATATGTCTAAGGCGCTGTCCTGACTGAAACAACTTTGGATATTTACAAAATGGAAAGACTAACTTTTGCAGTGAACCTGAAAATGTACAAATTTGCCGGACACTGGGACAGATACAAAAAGAGACATCTGCCAGAAGTACTCTTTTCTTTTTTTGTTGCTTTCAGCTCCGTGGGTCTTGTTCTGTGTGTTTTTGTTTTGTGTTCTACAACACAAAAGCAGCTCTGACCTGTCGTGTTGCGTCAGGTCTTCCTCTGGAGTCGGGGCCATCTCTCCCTCTCCCTCTTGTTCCTCCTCCTCCCGCTGCTGCTGCTTCTGTCCTGTTGAATTTACATCTTCCGCCCTGGTCCCGTCCTCTGTCTCTGCTGCCTCTGTCCTCTCCTCTTTGGCCCCGTCCCTCTCGTCCGCCCCGTCCCTCTCTGCGGGCTCGGCCTCTGCGTTGGGGAGCTCAGCGCCGGTCGTTTCTGACTCTGAGGGGCTCTCGTGTGTGGAGGGAGAGGGGAGAGCCTGCCCCTCCTGGGTCATGGTGGTCTTCAGGGAGGCGAGGGGCGCGGCCGTCCAATCGGAGCAGGACTACGGGACCCGGGGTTCAGACGAGCCGCAGACGCCCTGAGGCAGAACAGGAGGAGAGATGAATAAATCAATACGTGTTTTTACAGAGGAGAGATGTCACGGGCCTGTCAAAGAGACGCCATCAAATGTTTCCTGCATTTGACACAGAAGGAGCTGGTCTTCAGGAAGAGAAATCATCTTTATTTTTGAGACCAATGGGACCAATAACACTCAGTAGTGAAGTGATGCTTATCTTTATTTTTTGTACAGTGAAACATTATGGTTTTATGCATTTTTATTTCTATTTTTCTGTATTTTATTGGAAAGCACTTTGCTCACCTTTGAGTGTCGTGAAAGGCTCGATAAATAAACGTTGATTGATTGAATATTTCTTATATTGTTTCAGGACATTGAACGGTTTAAAAACTATTACAGCTTGAAGTAATAAATGACTGAATTTATTTCCAACATCCAAACATAAATCACACGCCATGTCATAAATAACGACATTGCAACAGCAAAAGTCAAAATAACAGATGCTGTACATAAGATGCAGAGCTTTAAAGTCTATACGACAGGTTCTCATGTGGTAAATATTTATCATAGTTCTACATCAAGATGCAGTTTGGGGAAAAAATTTTTCTTAATTACATTTACAGGAAGTAGTGCTGATTTCTAACACAGAATCACTCTGTGATGTCATCAAAAAGTGACGTGCAATTGAAAATACAGCGACGACTTACAGCAATTTACACATTTTTCTGACAGTTTAAACCATCATTCAACAAAATAAAGGTGTTATCAGGTATTATTTATTATTAGGCCCGAGCGCCACAAGCTGGCGAGAGGCCTATTAGTTTCGCAGTGCCGTCGACGGCACGGCTCCGAAAAATCTTTGCAGTCTTGCGCGCAATCGAAGCCTTGGCGCTCGCCCGCTTCAAACACTCACAAACGCATTCCCAACTCATGCACGTTCCGTGCATACCAATTAGTAGTGGGAAAATCGAACATTATCGTTGTAAGCGAGCGAAGCCCGTGCGAAAATGCGCCGCAGTGCGCACTAAACGAGCGCACGTGGGGATGACGGCGCCGGCGAACATTTGAATAGACATAAAAAACCCATGTTATTCCTATGGGAAAAACTCAAAATCGCTCAAATTAAACTTTGTACTTTAACGCACTCCTCCTCGGGCGTAAGCCCGACCAACCTGAAACTTGGTGACAATCATCTTGAGGAGTGGGGCACCAAAGTTATCCACATTTTATGGATAAGTAGTACAGTCTCTGTCTTGTGGAAACGCAAATAGTGCCCAAACGTGTACAAATGACAGAAACATGCCATGTTATTCCTATGGGGAAAATGCAAAATCACTCAAATTAAACTTTGTATTTTAACGAACTCCTCCTCGGGCGTAAGCCCAACCATCATGAAATTTGGTGAAAATGATCTTGAGGAGTGGGCCATCTAAAGTTATCCAGGATTTTAGCACAGGTATTACAGTCTTTGTGCGGCGCGGCACAAACACGACCAATTTTTACACACTTTCAGTGAAATATGAGCAGTAGGAGGCGCGGTAGCGCTCACGGATTCGGCAACAGATATTTTATGAGGAGGGAAATTAGGCGCGTAGCGCCCCCTCTGTGAGGCGTGGCGTGGCGCGGGCGAGGGCCGATCATTGCCGCTTGCGGCTATATTTTATTGTTGTTGTTGTTGTATTGCTATTTATTATTTATTGTCAGTTCCTAACTACTGTGTAATTTAAATGGTAACAAAATGGTTGCTAGGTAACAGTTGTTGAATTGCCTCTATCTATGTCATATTTGCTGCTCATGTCCAACCAGGAAGTGACATTATAAACTTCACAAAAACTGTCAAACTGGAGACAAATTGCAAATTGCTTTAGTAAAATCTTAAATATAATCATGTTCTCTACGTTTTAGTGAAATGTGTCGTCAAATCTGTCAAATAGACTTTAAGTTCAAGTCCAAAAAGTGGGAGGAAGTAGAACTTATTTTATACCCACCCTTTTCTGGATATCACTAAAAACTTCCCGTCACGTGTCAATAATGTATTCAGTAAATGAGCAGTAAATATATAATACAACAAATAAATATCAAGTCGTTCTATAATTTGACATGAGACGATAGAGAACTGAAACACAGGATGAATTAAGAAGAAATGTATTGAAACAAGACACACCTGAATAAGTCAATAAATAAATGGGTTAAACCAATTCAAATCCAGTTACAAAATATTATGAATTGATTTAATCTGGCGTACATTCATTGTTTTGTTTTCATTTATTTATGCATACAATTACATAGGCCTATAAATACGACATTTTCTTTGTCAAAATGATAAATCACTGCAGCGGGATTGATTTACAGCCTTTTTAATGGTCAGTGAATGTTGTCAAAGTGATCCTCTTGAATCCAGTGCATTGGAAATCAATTTGAAGAGTGTTCATTTCAAATCGACCAGCGAGCTTCAGTCAGCCCATGACAGGATGGACTACTCATATGCAGTTTAGATAAATATATTTCAAATTTTGCTAAAATTTGTTACAAATTGTATCCCAGTTTAGCTATTTTTTATGTTTTTCATTTTACCTCCTGGTTGTAATTGATGACATCACGCTAAGAAAGGAAGAAGAAACCACTCTGTACTGGGCCAAAACTCATCTAACGTCACAGGTTTGTTTTACTTGACAAATAGAAATATATCTTTATTTTGTTAAATCCATGCTTAAAGGGTTTTCTTTTTTGTAAAGTATATTATAACCTTTGTCTTCCTAGTGTGATGTCATCAATCTGTTTACTTCCAATTTTACACTGATTTTAATTTTTTTCTCCACATACAGTTATCTTATTGGTTTAAAACTATAATTTATATTTACAATGGGTATAAATACATCATCATCAACAATCATAAATACCTGTCATATGCACTTTAACGGAATAACCAGTGTCTTTTTATTATCTCTTTTAATTACACTAAATTGCCACCTTTAAATGTTTCTGTGAACCTGTAATGAATAAATAAACGAATTCAAGCTTGTGTACCTAATTTTCACACAGCAAAACCTGAAGTGGGTATTTAAATGTGTCAGACTAGTTCCTCGCTCTCACAAACGCTTTGGCACATTGTTTATATCATTTTCAGCTTTTATGAGATGACAAAGTGAAACTCCTGCGACCGCCCCAAGCTCAGCCAATCAGAGCGCTGCTTTCTGCTCTTACTTCCTGGTTAACAAGGCATGAAATACTTTATTAGATGCAGACAGTGCACAGTGTCATTTTTGCCCTGCCCTGTACTCTGTGCGGAAAACAATACAATGAATAATTTACAACAAAAAAGTCAGGTACCCCAGCTTTAATAAAGCCATGTAACAATTCTGCATTTACCTCGAACATTTGAATAAACAGAGCATTTTGCATTATTCATATCAGTCTGTTTCCTACTGTGCGTTTTTGTGAGTCTTAATTATATTTTTCATTCATCCTTTTTAAATATTTATTGTGTATTGATTGCTGTTCTGTGGCTGAGGGAAAGTCTGGTTGCAAGTCTCAAGTAAATTTGCATATTTTGACATCTTTATTTCTTATTGAGACAAACAGCACAACAGCGGCTTTAAACATGATGTATTCACTACTGTTTACCGCCAACTATAAAAAATAAATGTTAAAATTGTATCAGCAGCAGCAAATGTAATCTAGTCTCACTAAAGACGCTAAACAAAAGTGAAATATAGAAACAAGATTACTCAAAAAAAAACATTGCTAACGATAACACAGAGGGAGAGAGTTGTGAATTTTAAATAACCAAACCGCCTTTTGTCTGCCAAACTAAATAATTAATGAAAAATTACTTGAGCGTGAAATGATTTTGTCTGAAGAGAACAACAAAGCAGAGACAAATATAGCTCTAAAGGTAAAACTACGCTAATTATATAAACAAAACTCAAATAACAACCATTTTAAACACACTTTAAGACCGTATATCTGCATTTGTCCAGTGTCCAAGAGTAGAGTTTATGATTAACATTAATACTGTAGCGTAAAAGTGGTGTGCACTGTGAATTGTGGGTAATATAGGTATATATAGGTACACTTTGTCCTCTGATCCAAAAACAGAACGGAAATTGGAGCAGAGAAAAGGAGACGTGGGGTCAGGAGCAGAGAGCCGCAAACAGTTTAGAACAAGTACAAATATAGAAGTGTGTTTTGTACATGAAAAAGAAGTTTAAAAAAGTTTGAAGCCCAAAATCAGGTCAAAGACAGTCTCCTTGAATAGCAGCGGAGTAAACAACAATAAATGAAACAGCAGGACTGAGCCAGAACTAAACAAAGCACCGCTGTCTTCACACAAACCACGTCAAAACTGTCTGGGACTAAACCCGGACTAAAGTAGAACAGGTCAACACCAACACCAAAGATATATTTATGTAATTAAAAAGGGACCTTAAAAGCTGATATTGAGACTTTGAATACAGTTTCAAACAACTAAAGGATAAAATATAAAGATAGTTATAGAATATTTAAGTAGTATTGATGAAAAGCAGATTTTTTTTAGACATTTGATTTAATAATGCCTCTGTCTTTGTGATAAAAAGGTATGTCCTGTTCATAAATACTGGACTGAGATCAAAGAGGCACTGCAGTCCATCATTTGACTTTAAAACAATGTGTGTTATAACACACATCTGTCTGGAGGATCGATCTCTACACTGGACGATCTATGCGCCACCCGCCTGGAGGAACTCCCTCAACCCTGGATTAGCCACACCTCGTCTGCCTGGACGAACTCCATCTACTTAGATGAACTGTTCCTCATCTCCTGCTGGAGGATCTCTCTACACTGGTGGACTGCTCCTCGTCCGCCTGGAGGAACTCTTTAAAGCCACCTCCCTCTTGAGTGGTTCTGGCTCCACAGTCCAAGTGGATGCGTCAGTCCTAGTTCAGCTGCAGCCTGTCCGTCCGTGGGAGTAGGATCTCTCCTTCACTGTGGTTCTCCCCGAGGTTTCTACTTTTTCCCATGGGGTTTTTTGTAGTTTTTCCTCGCCGCGAAGGAGGGTCAAAGGACAGGGGCATTCTGGGACAGTTATCTGAACTGCTTTTACCTGTGGCCCATCGAGGCAACTGTTGTTGTGATTTTGGGCATTATAAAAATAAATTGATTTGATTTGATTTGATAAAGCTCCAGCGATGGAGATGATTGATGGATACCTGTGGAACGTACTTTTGGCCGCAGAAAAAAGGACAATAACAAAAAATATATATAAAAATGAATGACTGAGACGGAGTCGACTCAAGGACTGGACTAAAATACCTGTGGACATTTACAAAATAACTTACACGTTTAACTTAAAAATGGACAGATTCATCAGACAAAACGGGACAAATTCACCGGCAGAAGAATGCCTTGATTTATATTTTTTCTGGTTTGTCATTTGGGCTTCTCTTTGTTCCCTTTTGATTTGGATTACTCTCTGATCTTGCTCTGTTTGTTTGAAATGAAAACTCAAAAATTGTATGCGTTTTATAGAATTGTCCAAATAGCAATTATGATTAAAGGTCCCATAACATGCAAAATCGACTTTTCAGAGGTTTTAACCTTCCTACAGTGCTATTTGGGCCTCGTATGTTGTGCCCAAAGTGGTTTTTTGATTGATTCCCGCATGTTTTCGCTAGAGAACTGTCTTTTCCGTCCCCTCGGCTGAGCAGGCAGGACGGGGGCTCCTCACAAGGATGACGCGGTGTTTAAGCCACGCCTCCGGGAAGCGCGCAGTCGCAGAATAAAAACAGCTAATGCTAATGCTACACAGTAATTACACGATGGATACGACAGATCGAAGAGTTAGCTTGTTATTTACCAAACGGCAACGTCCGTCGTTGAGGCCCTGGAGCACGTCAAACTCCAGGTCAGATCCAGGACGTAGGACTCAGCACGACGCACCGTCAGGAGGATAAAAGGTTTATTCCCGTGTTTGTGTATCGCTGTTTACCGGAGCACACGGCGCATGCACCATCTCCGCTCTAGGCTTCGGCACGAGTTGGGCGGGGGAGGCGTGCGGGTTGGGCGGGGGAGGCAGCCTGCTCTCTGTTCGGGGGGGTCAGATCTCAGAGTGAGCCGTTTGCTTTTACAAGGGGGGGGGGGGAATATGGGACCTTTAAGAAATATTATTAAGTCAATCAATTGTTGCAGCCCAGGAAATCTTTCAAATAAAGCAGATATTTATACTCTTAGATGGTAACTGTACAGTTGTTTCACATTTGTCTATAATAACTTCAAATAATACGTTTAAAGAACACCGCGAGAGCCTTTGCAGTGAAAACACATTCCCCTTCACCGTCTGGTACTTTTATCCCAGCGTGAGAACCACTCGTCCACAGCGCGCTCTGAATGTAAAAGCCTGGTTTGGTTCTTCACGGCTGAACGTAAAGCGTCGGGTCTGGTCTCCGTACATTGATCCTGATGATGTGAACACGAGTCGACGCTTCGCCAGAGCTGAGCCGGCCTCTTCACCCCAAGGACAAATGCTAATGCTGTGCTCCTTCTATTACAGCTCAGTGAACGCAGTATGTCATTCAAATGTACGAGTGAAAATGAGAATAAAACATCGAATTAGTGTCTGACTGTGGAGATGAATGAGTCTAAATTAAGAGTCCTTCAATAAATTACACTCACAGACATTATTACAGGTCCATAAATGAACTGCAAGATTAAAAACTTCTTGATTGGGTTTAATTTTTGAGCTAAAATAGGAGCACAATCAAATACTACACAGAGAGCCATGTGTTCCTTTAGGTCTTTAGTAAGAATCACCCTCAAAAAATACAATTAAAGATTTCATATTACAGTCCTCTTTGTGTGAGAACAAACCAAACCAATCTCCCTGCACCTGAAAACAGAAGCTCAAATTGGAAGCACTGCTCTGTCTGAAGCTCTGTTACTCAAGTTAGACTTTAAAGTGCGTGTGACAGGTTTTCATCATTTTCTAATTTTGACTTTATTTGGTTATTAATACCTGTTGCACACATACATTTTAGTTTTACTCCAATCAAGTAGCCATTTGTGGAGAAAAGTTGAAAAATATGTTGAAAATAACAGGAAGTAAACAGACTGATGAGATCACACTGGGGAGCAAAGGTTATGCATAATTTACAGAAAAGAAACAACTTTTTTTGATCCTTTAAACACCTTCAAACCTTTAAATACCTTTAAATAAAGGCTTTCACATATATTTTTATTTGTAAAATAAAAAAAGTCTGTAACATTAAATGAGTTTTTGCCCAGTGTACAGGATGGTTGCTAGATAACTTCCTAGTGTGATGTCATCATTTACAACCAGGAAGTCAAACTAAAAACGAAAAAATTGCTAAACCGTGATACAATTTGTAAAGTACTTTTAACAAAATTTGAAATATATTTATCTTAACTGCATTTTTGTCAAATGAGTCGTCCAACCTGTCATGGGCACTTTAATTTGAGCTTAGTTTAAACTCAGTCTGACCCTGGAGACATGTATTTACACAGACACGGCGCTCGATGTTCAGGCTCAAGAACCATTAAGCCAGAAAAAAAAAAGAAAGTTATGAATTATCAAGAGAGTGTCAGCTGCTACCAACCCAATGACCACTTTTACGAGAGGTCAAAGCCTCGATACAAGTAGCTGAGTGTGTAAAGCTTTTCATGTTTTATTTTAGATACTAATTTGCGTGTAAAACTAGCATCTAAACTGACTTGACGTTGAGATTTGTGATCTTGTGCGCTTCTGGTAAGAATCTAGTGACCACTGAACATCCTCTTTTACATGTGGCTGGTGAGAAGAGCAGAGAGATGACACAAATAACATGAAATAAAGGTTTAGTACTTTAAAATGAGGAGTGTTCGACTTGATACAACTCCGGGTGCATCGGCCAAATGATCGAGTCTGAGCGGTGGACAATGACACAGAATTTTGTCACTGATTTGACCAGAAAGAACGGACTTAGTTGAACTGCAACAGGTGACTCAGTTTATACCATTAAACAAGCCTCTTTCAAATAACACTGCAGTCTGACGCTAGCTAGCATTAGCCAACTGTTTCAACATGATCATAACACATCACACTCATATCGATCACAAGCTCCTGAAACTGTGCTGTTTATATCTGCTGTTTTTTATTTTGAGTTTTCAGACGATCCAAAAACGTATCAGGCTGTGTTGGCTAATGAGTATGCTGTATCTCCATGGCAACGGTGGAAGTGTCACTGCAAATATCAATAAAACAACAGATTTTAGATACTATTAGTGATATTAGAATGCCTCTTACCAGAATGTTCCTACTGTGAATACACTTTATGTTGACTGTTTCCTGTCTACAATAACCCCTAATGCATGATGGGAAGATTATAAAGGATCACATCTACTACTCACTAATATCGAGTTTGTATTAAAGATTAATTAAGAAGGGTGCAAAAAGATCAGAGTAAAAGTAGAAAAACAACCGACATTTGCAGCATAGTCTTCAAATAATGCATTTTTCTGATTAATGTAACAATCCAGACCCATTTTGTGCAGGATTTGAACCTCAACCAAGACATTTGCGTTGCATTTTGGTCCATTTCTGATGCACTGTCTAAAAATCATCATCAGGAGAGTCCAAAAAAATGATCATACATTCATTTTTGCCAATATTGCACCCCTTCTATGATTTGCATATTCAGATTTAGCCGTAACAAGTGTGTCATGTCATGCACCGCTCATCTCCAGACAAAAACATCAGGACGTTTTTAATAACCGTGTGTCATTTCTGAAAAGCTGAGTGCTCCGCGTGCTCCTGGAGATGAGGACACAAAGCCGCGCTCCCTAAATGTTTCATCAGAACGGAAACAGGATGATGAAAATGAGCCCGAGTCTGCCTCAACCGAGCTGCTTTCATAACGACTTTTGGCATTTCCTTTTGACGATCCGTTTATATAAAACAACACTTATCTCAATCCCTGACCCCGAACGAAAAGTCAAAACACTTGAGAAGAACAATGCACACTTGAAGAGCAGCCCTGCTTTACGACAGCGTTTCCCAACCAGGGGTACGGGGACCCCTAGGGGTACGTGAGCAATTATCAGGGGGTACTTGAAATTGTTTCAGGTTTTAAAAGAAGATAAAATAGTCCTATATCTGAATAGAAAAAGTGTTATTAGTTGTAAATTTATAACATTTTTAGAGCATCTTGGACCATAAATATAATTAAAACTAATAATATAATTGTAATAATTGACAATATGTGACTCGTAAACCCATTTAATTGGTTGAAACTCAAGTTAAGGGGTGCTCGAAGTGTGAGACAAACCTTAGGGGGTACACGAGACAAAAAAGGTTGGGAACCACTGCTTTACGGCACAAAAAAGAAACAATAACGAATGAAGTTAGACTCTAAACCAGTGATTCCCAACCTTTTTTGTCTCAAGAACCCCCTAAGGTTTGGTTCATACCCCTTAACTTGAGTTTCAGGCAATTAAATGGGTTTAATAGTCACATATTGTCAATTATTACTATTATCTCTATATTTTTATTTGATTTATGGTCCAATATACTCAAAAAAGAGGGTAAATTGACAACTAATGGCACTTTTTAATTGAGATAAAAGTACATTTCATCTTCTTGAACCTGAAACCATTCTAAGTACCCCTTGGTAATTGCTCGCGTACCCCTTGGTGTCCCCGTACCCCTGGTTGGGAAACACTGCTCTAAACGGCGAGTGAAAGTCAACATCAAACATGAAATAATTACATTCTTTAGAGTCCCATTCCTGACCATGACACTTTTGATCATAAGCAGCTTTTGTTGATGGGAAAGAGTGCAGCGGAAATGAGGAAGAGAGTGGGGACAGACATCAGGCAAACTGGAATATAACAGCATGCAATTGGCAATCTCATCGGAATGTTTAAAACTTCAAAATGGCACCAATTGGAGGTGTATAGACTGTAACACAGGCGGCTCCAACCTTTTCCCCCTGAGAGTCAATGTAACAGCGACAGCAAGAGTCTAAATGCATAACACAAACATGATTTATTTATCAAAGCATAAATGTAGCATCTAAAGTCTACATTTACATTTATGATGAACCAAAATGCAATTACTCAGAACAGAATTCTTAAATCCTTTGGGAAACTACTTGAAATCTGGTGGAGAGCGTCTGGCTCCCGAGTAGAGCTGGCGAAATGGCAAAAACGTATCATCACGATTTTCTTGGAGCCAGATCATGATTTAGATTTTTCTGTTGCCTTTAACAAAGCTGCACGCTTTAGGAAAAATATCTAATTGTGCTTTTTCTGACCAGAGTGATTGTGATTCAGTTTGTGGTTTATGTTTTAATAACAGGAGTTCAGTCCAAATTCAAATTTTAAACACAATTTTGACACTTTTAGTCGTGTTTTTGTCTCGTTCATTTGTGTTTGGAAAGTTTTAATGAGTGTTTGTCACTTTTAGTCGCATCTTTGTTGTTTTTTAGTTGCGTTTTGGTGCATTGAGTCATGCTTTTGTCTCTTGTTTCTGAACATGTTTGTACAAATCCAAACTACGGTGTTATCTTTATTCAAATGTAAGCAAGACATTTTGTTGTTTGTGTCTTTAGCACTTAAAAAAATGTGATTTGCTAATTGCATTCATTAAAATTGCGTTCTTGTGTGGATTTGGTTTAATTGTGCCGCCCTGGTCTTTAAGAGGTAAATAAACACATGCTTGAAACACATTTATTATTGTATTTTACATTCTGTTTTAAGAACTGATGGTACACTCACAATCCAGATTTATGGGTTTTACTGGAAAAATAAATAATGAACCCACAATATTTTTTCCATTTAGAGCTATATTAGATACTATACCATAAATTAGATTGTTTTGGAGCTAAAATACAATTTTAAGGCTAGAAAATTGTCTTTTGTCCTTTGTTTGTTATAGAAAACTAAAACTGATAGAAATAGAAATAGAAAACTGACCTTTCTACCCTGGAAATTCAAAATTTTCCAACACAAACACTTCAAACCAGTAGATCTAATGTGAGCTAATCATTGAAACATTTACAGTCGCCTCCTTTCCAGAATTTTGATGACGTCACATTTTAAAAGCTCTATAGGGCCAACATTTCAGTATGTATTTGTCAAAACCTTTAGAACAAATATTTTGGTTTTGCCAAAAACGATTACAGACATAAATCATAATCATTTCATCATCATCTGAAGACAGTCGCATTCATCTGAGTGGTTTTGTTGTGATATTCTGAGGTGAAGTCTCTCCAGTCAGATCCCATCATGTTCCACTTCACTTTTGCCTTCGCTCCATAATTTACAATGTTTTCGTTTACACTATTTTGAAGAGTCTATTTAACACCGACCAAAACAGCTTCTCATCCAGAATACTGTGAACGTGTGGGAGAAATGAATCTGTTGAATAGTTAAAAAGACTGTAATTAATTGATGTTAGTTGACATAATATGAACTCTCTCCCGGCTGCACAGGAGCTTTAAAAATACCAAACTAATTCCAGCATAAACCATAAAACGGAGAAAAGTGAAAGAGGAATTTTTTTGCCAAAAGTCATCAAACTGGAAAATGCGGTTTAGGTAATTGTTCTGAGTAATGTTTTCAAACGACGTAACGAGGTGTCGTGGAGTGAAAAGGAAAGTGCAGGTCTGAATTTGGAGACGTTTCGCCGCAGACTCGAGGAAAATCTGACGAGTTCTTCTGCCTTTCAACGTGACAGACAACGGAGCGAGATGAAGGATTGAAGAGAAGACGACGTGTACAGACGAAAATTAAACGAAGAATGATTAAAGATGATTTCTCCGGCTGTCAGCGGCACAGTTCATGCTTCTTGGAGGATAAAAACGCTTCATAATTAGATACAGACAGCACACAGCGGTCTCATTTTACAATATATATATATTTTTTTAAATTTGGTTCAACGACACGGATAAAAATTGGGGACTTCAGGAGGAATTAAAACTGACCAAATGTACAGATATTTTTGATATATTTTCTGATAAAGTCTAAACAGAAAAAGTAGATTAGTCATAAGATCCAGGCTCTGAGTCAGAACTGATTTAAATGAAGTTGAGTTGAATGTTCAGTCATTAAGTGCCACTCACTTGTCAATGATCATTGTTGAAGTCCATTCAATCTATATTTCTAAAATAGTTCACCTAAAAGTTAAATTAAAAGTTAAGTCTTATTTCTTTCCTTTTTTTTTAAATCTGGCTGTAAATAGAGGTCACTTTAGCTTTACTTTGTCAAATTACAAACTCGATTTCGATTCTAAGGATAGGGCTCAATACTTTATGAAAACATTCTTTATTACACTGTACAATGTCACTTTTAACACAAAGTAATCGTAGTTTCTTTAATGTTACCATGTGGTCGTTCTGATACAGATCAAGATCATTCGGGTGAAAAAACATTCAGAAAAGGTAAAATTGTGTCCCTTATTTGTGATTTATCAATGATACCTGTTCAAAAGAGTATCAATACTAATTTTTGTTTTGATTATTGAATGTTTTTTGACAAACTTAGGTTAAATAATAGAAGAAGAATAACATTAGACAACAATAATGTAAGAACATTAGAATCACTCGCACAGAGAGAGCGTCTGCACTTGTCATTACTCACACAGAGAGAGCGTCTGCACTCGTCGTCACTCACACAGAGAGCGTCTGCACTCGTCATCACTCACAGAGAGAGAGAGCGTCTGCACTCGTCATCACTCACAGAGAGAGAGAGCGTCTGCACTTGTCATTACTCACACAGAGAGAGCGTCTGCACTCGTCATCACACACACAGAGAGAGCGTCTGCACTCGTCATCACTCACACAGAGAGCGTCTGCACTCGTCATCACACACACAGAGAGAGCGTCTGCACTCGTCATCACTCACAGAGAGAGCGTCTGCACTTGTCATTACTCACACAGAGAGCGTCTGCACTCGTCATCACTCACACAGAGAGCGTCTGCACTCGTCATCACTCACACAGAGAGCGTCTGCACTCGTCATCACTCACACAGAGAGCGTCTGCACTCGTCATCACTCACACAGAGCGTCTGCACTCGTCATCACTCACACAGAGAGCGTCTGCACTCGTCATCACTCACACAGAGAGCGTCTGCACTCGTCATCACTCACACAGAGAGCGTCTGCACTCGTCATCACACACACACAGAGAGCGTCTGCACTCGTCATCATTCACAGAGAGAGAGAGCGTCTGCACTCATCATCACTCACACAGAGAGAGCGTCTGCACTCGTCATCACTCACACAGAGAGCGTCTGCACTCGTCATCACTCACACAGAGAGCGTCTGCACTCGTCATCACTCACACAGAGAGCGTCTGCACTCGTCATCACTCACACAGAGAGAGCGTCTGCACTCGTCGTCACTCACACAGAGAGAGCGTCTGCACTCGTCATCACTCACACAGAGAGCGTCTGCACTCGTCATCACTCACACAGAGAGCGTCTGCACTCGTCATCACTCACACAGAGAGAGCGTCTGCACTCGTCATCACTCACACAGAGAGAGCGTCTGCACTCGTCATCACTCACACAGAGAGCGTCTGCACTCGTCATCCCTCACACAGAGAGAGCGTCTGCACTCGTCATCACTCACACAGAGAGAGCGTCTGCACTCGTCATCACTCACACAGAGAGCGTCTGCACTCGTCATCACTCACACAGAGAGCGTCTGCACTCGTCGTCACTCACACAGAGAGAGCGTCTGCACTCGTCATCACACACAGAGAGAGAGAGCGTCTGCACTCGTCATCATTCACAGAGAGAGAGCGTCTGCACTCGTCATCATTCACACAGAGAGAGAGCGTCTGCACTCGTCATCACTCACACAGAGAGAGAGCGTCTGCACTTGTCATTACTCACACAGAGAGCGTCTGCACTCGTCATCATTCACAGAGAGAGCGTCTGCACTTGTCATTACTCACAGAGAGAGAGCGTCTGCACTCGTCATCACTCACAGAGAGAGAGAGCGTCTGCACTCGTCATCACTCACACAGAGAGAGAGCGTCTGCACTCGTCATCATTCACAGAGAGAGCGTCTGCACTCATCACTCACACAGAGCGTCTGCACCCATCATCACTCACACAGAGAGAGCGTCTGCACTCGTCATCACTCACACAGAGAGCGTCTGCACTCGTCATCACTCACACAGAGAGAGAGCGTCTGCACTCGTCATCACTCACACAGAGAGAGCGTCTGCACTCGTCATCACTCACACAGAGAGAGCGTCTGCACTCGTCATCACTCACACAGACAGCGTCTGCACTCGTCATCACTCACACAGAGAGAGAGCGTCTGCACTCGTCATCATTCACAGAGAGAGCGTCTGCACTCGTCATCACACACACAGAGAGAGAGCGTCTGCACTCGTCATCACACACACAGAGAGAGAGCGTCTGCACTCGTCATCACACACACAGAGAGAGCGTCTGCACTCTTCATCACTCACACAGAGAGAGCGTCTGCACTTGTCATAACTCACACAGAGAGCGTCTGCACTCGTCATCACTCACACAGAGAGAGCGTCTGCACTCGTCATCACACACAGACAGAGAGAGCCTCTGCACTCGTCATCACTCACACAGACAGCGTCTGCACTCGTCATCACTCACACAGAGAGAGAGCGTCTGCACTCGTCATCACACACACAGAGAGAGCGTCTGCACTCGTCATCACTCACACAGAGAGAGAGCGTCTGCACTCGTCATCACTCACACAGAGAGAGAGCGTCTGCACTCGTCATCATTCACAGAGAGAGCGTCTGCACTCATCATCACACACACAGAGAGAGAGCGTCTGCACTCGTCATCATTCACAGAGAGAGCGTCTGCACTCGTCATCACTCACACAGAGAGAGCGTCTGCACTCGTCGTCACTCACAGAGAGAGCGTCTGCACTCGTCATCACTCACACAGAGAGCGTCTGCACTCGTCATCACTCACACAGAGAGAGCGTCTGCACTCGTCATCACTCACACAGAGAGCGTCTGCACTCGTCATCACTCACAGAGAGAGCGTCTGCACTCGTCATCACTCGCACAGAGAGAGCGTCTGCACTCGTCATCACTCACACAGAGAGAGCGTCTGCACTAGTCGCCACCACAGAGAGAGCGCTCTGCACTCGCCGCCACTCACAGAGAGAGCGTCTGCACTCGTCGTCACTCACAGAGAGAGCGTCTAAACTCGTCATCACTCACACAGAGAGAGCGTCTGCACTAGTCGTCACTCACAGAGAGAGCGTCTGCACTCGTCGTCACTCACAGAGAGAGCGTCTGCACTCGTCATCACTCACAGAGAGAGCGTCTGCACTCGTCATCACTCACACAGAGAGAGCGTCTGCACTCGTCGTCACTCGCACAGAGAGCGTCTGCACTCGTCGTCACTCGCACTGAGAGCGTCTGCACTCGTCATCACTCACACAGAGAGAGCGTCTGCACTCGTCATCACTCACAGAGAGAGCGTCTGCACTCATCACTCACAGATAGAGCGTCTGCACTCGTCATCACTCACAGAGAGAGCGTCTGCACTCGTCATCACTCACACAGAGAGAGCGTCTGCACTCGTCATCACTCACACAGAGAGAGCGTCTGCACTCGTCGTCACTCACAGAGAGAGCGTCTGCACTCGTCGTCACTCACAGAGAGAGCGTCTGCACTCGTCGTCACTCACAGAGAGAGCGTCTGCACTCGTCGTCACTCACAGAGAGAGCGTCTGCACTCGTCATCACTCACAGAGAGCGTCTGCACTCGTCATCACTCGCACAGAGAGAGCGTCTGCACTCGTCGTCACTCACAGAGAGAGCGTCTGCACTCGTCGTCACTCACAGAGAGAGCGTCTGCACTCGTCGTCACTCACAGAGAGAGCGTCTGCACTCGTCATCACTCACACAGAGAGCGTCTGCACTCGTCATCACTCACACAGAGAGCGTCTGCACTCGTCATCACTCACAGAGAGAGCGTCTGCACTCGTCGTCACTCACACAGAGAGAGCGTCTGCACTCGTCATCCGTCGCACACAGAGAGAGAGAGCGTCTACACTCGTCATCACTCGCACAGAGAGAGCGTCTGCACTCGTCATCACTCACACAGAGAGCGTCTGCACTCGTCATCACTCACACAGAGAGCGTCTGCACTCGTCATCCCTCGCACACAGAGAGAGAGCGTCTGCACTCGTCATCCCTCGCACACAGAGAGAGAGAGCGTCTGCACTCGTCATCACTCACACAGAGAGAGCGTCTGCACTCGTCATCCCTCGCACACAGAGAGAGAGAGCGTCTGCACTCGTCATCACTCACACAGAGAGAGCATCTGCACTCGTCATCACTCACACAGAGAGCGTCTGCACTCGTCATCACTCACACAGAGAGCGTCTGCACTCGTCATCACTCACACAGAGAGCGTCTGCACTCGTCATCATTCACAGAGAGAGAGAGCGTCTGCACTCGTCATCACTCACACAGAGAGAGCGTCTGCACTCGTCATCACTCACACAGAGAGCGTCTGCACTCGTCATCACTCACACAGAGAGCGTCTGCACTCGTCATCACTCACACTCACACAGAGAGCGTCTGCACTCGTCATCACTCACACTCACACAGAGAGAGCGTCTGCACTCGTCATTACTCACACAGAGAGCGTCTGCACTCGTCATCACTCACACAGAGAGAGAGAGCGTCTGCACTCGTCATCACTCACACAGAGAGAGAGAGCGTCTGCACTCGTCATCACTCACACTCACACAGAGAGCGTCTGCACTCGTCATCACTCACACAGAGAGCGTCTGCACTCGTCATCACTCACACAGAGAGCGTCTGCACTCGTCATCACTCACACTCACACAGAGAGCGTCTGCACTCGGCCATCACTCACACTCACACAGAGAGAGCGTCTGCACTCGTCATTACTCACACAGAGAGCGTCTGCACTCGTCATCACTCACACAGAGAGAGAGAGCGTCTGCACTCGTCATCACTCACACTCACACAGAGAGCGTCTGCACTCGTCATTACTCACAGAGAGAGCGTCTGCACTCGTCATCACTCACACAGAGGCGCTCTGCACTTTCGTCATTACTCACAGAGAGAGCGTCTGCACTCGTCATCACTCACACAGAGAGAGCGTCTGCACTCGTCATTACTCACACAGACAGAGAGAGCGTCTGCACTCGTCATCACTCACACAGAGAGAGCGTCTGCACTCGTCATCACTCACACAGAGAGAGCGTCTGCACTCGTCATTACTCACACAGAGAGAGAGAGCGTCTGCACTCGTCATCACTCACACAGAGAGAGCGTCTGCACTCGTCATCACTCACACAGAGAGAGCGTCTGCACTCGTCATCACTCACACTCACACAGAGAGCGTCTGCACTCGTCATCACTCACACAGAGAGCGTCTGCACTCGTCATCACTCACACAGAGAGCGTCTGCACTCGTCACTCACACTCACACAGAGAGAGCGTCTGCACTCGTCATCACTCACACTCACACAGAGAGCGTCTGCACTCGTCATCACTCACCTCACAGAGAGAGCGTCTGCACTCGTCATCACTCACACACAGAGAGAGAGCGTCTGCACTCGTCATCACTCACACACACACAGAGAGCGTCTGCACTCGTCATCACTCACACAGAGAGAGCGTCTGCACTCGTCATCACTCGACTCACACTCACACAGAGGCGCCTGCACTCGTCATCACACTCACACAGAGAGCGTCTGCACTGCGTCATCACTACACAGAGAGAGGCGTCTGCACTGCGTCATCACTCACACAGAGAGCGACTGCACACGACATCACTCACACTCACACAGAGAGAGCGTCTGCACTCGTCATCACTCACACTCACACAGAGAGAGCGTCTGCACTCGTCATCACTCACACAGAGAGAGCGTCTGCACTCGTCATCACTCACACAGAGAGAGAGAGCGTCTGCACTCGTCATCACTCACACTCACACAGAGAGCGTCTGCACTCGTCATCACTCACAGAGAGAGCGTCTGCACTCGTCATCACTCACACAGAGAGCGTCTGCACTCGTCATTACTCACAGAGAGAGCGTCTGCACTCGTCATCACTCACACAGAGAGAGCGTCTGCACTCGTCATTACTCACACAGACAGAGAGAGCGTCTGCACTCGTCATCACTCACACAGAGAGAGCGTCTGCACTCGTCATCACTCACACAGAGAGAGCGTCTGCACTCGTCATTACTCACACAGACAGAGAGAGCGTCTGCACTCGTCATCACTCACAGAGAGAGAGCGTCTGCACTCGTCATCATTCACACAGAGAGAGCGTCTGCACTCGTCATCACTCACAGAGAGAGCGTCTGCACTCGTCGTCACTCACACGGCGTTTGTTCTAATGCGCAGCAGCGAAATGCACAAAACGCACACAACAAACAACAGCGACACACAACACGCTCCAGAAATGGAAACTGTTACAAAACACAAGCGCAGAAGTGGGAATTCTCTTCATCTGCTCCTCGTTACACCTTCTGCTATCTCTACTCTCTCTCTCTCTGATATCTCTCTCTCTTCTCTCACGCTCCTTTCTCTTTCTCTCTTTCTCCTCTGTCTCTTCTCTCTCTGATCTCTCTTTTTTGTCCATTCTCTCTCATTCTCCTCTCTCTCTTTCTCTCCGTCTCTCTCTTCTTGTTCTCTCCTCTGTCTTTTCTTTTTTCCCCCATTCTGATCTCTTTCCTCTCAATTCTCTCTCTCTCTTCTCTCCCCCTCTGTCTCTTCTCTCTCTGCTCTTTCTATCTCTCCTCTCTCTTTTCTCCCTAATATCTCTCTCTCTCTCTCTCCCTAACCTCTCTCCTCTGTCTCTTCTCTGTCTATTCTCTCTCTCTCCCCGATCTCTCCCTCTTTCTTTCTCCTCTGTCTCTCCTCTGTCTCTCTCTCTCTCTCTCCTCTTTCTTGTATCTTCCTTTTCTCCTCATCCCCACTCTCTTTTCTCTCTTCTCTCCTGCTCTTCTCTGTTGCCTCTTTCCCTCTCTCCTCCTCCCTCTCACACTGCCATCTCAACCCTCGCTATCTCACCTTCTCTCTCTTAAGCTCCTCTCAGTCCTCCCATTCTCTCTCTCTCCTCTCTCTTACATCTCTTTTCTCCCAACCTCTCTCTCCCCCACACTCTTTCCACTATCGCTCCTCCATCTCTTTCTTTCTCCTTTCCTCTCTCTTCTAAATCTCCTTTACCTCTTCTCTTTCTCAGTCTCCTCTCTTTCTGCTCTCTCTCTCTCACCCCCTTCCCTCTCTCCCTCTCTCCCTCTCTCCCTCTCTCCCCCTCTCCTCTGTCTGTAGTGTCTCTGTGGTTCATTTCGCAGTAATAGTGAAATACTTAAGCCGCAGCAGACCAGAGCAGAGGTGGAAGAGTGTGGCCAAGACGTTAACAGGAAAAACAGCTTCCTGACAGAGCAATAATAGAGAAAACATGTGGAGAGAGAGAAACAGGACGGAGCAGTGTGTTTTGGTGATGAGCCGTGCCGTGTAGATTCCCTTTAGCCTCATGTACGAGCTGCAAGATACATCTGTTCAAGTGTGAGCAAACAAACAGACAGATAGACTCTCTGACTGATGGAACAAGACTCTACACGACCGGCACAACAGAAAGACGCTGCCGTTTGATCCTGTTCGGTGAGGCCTTGGGTTTGTAACTGAAATACGAACTGCTGAACTAATAATCGCCAACATTTCAGATCGTAGATTGGTTGTGGAGGTCTAAACTTCAGACTGAACTAGTTTTTCCCACAAACACATGGGGAGAAATGCATGATTTTTTGTTGTTTGCAAAAAGCGACATCTTACGACTTTGCACTTTGACTGGGAAAATACAAAATCCAATTGCGAGTATTGTTTTAAGCTTTAGTTCTATTAATATTGTGCATTATTTGTGTTATTGGCCTTTAAACATGCTCTTGTGTAGGTACTTTGACAACTCATGTTTTAGAACTAAAAACAAAATGTTCTAACCATAGACATAAAAATAGTGGACAGACGGTTGTGGCTCCGCCCCATTCATGATAATGCGGCTCAGTCATGGAGAATTCAAAATGGCCGCGGGTTAGCCCCCACCACTCCCCCCTCGGTGGGGAGGCGGGGGGAGGCCGACTTTGGGGCGGCCTTTTGCTGACGTACTGCCGTCATTGTCTCTATAGTTACCGCCCACTCGTAGGTGTTTGGCTGAGCCCTGACATTTCGGGCGCGTAAAGCCCGCCTTCTTCATTAGATATTCAAGAACTTTAAAAAATCACAGGCTAAACCAGCCTGGTTCAAAAAAATTCACCCCCCTCAGCGTTGTCACAGAGCCGTAAGCTAACGTTTGAGACCAAAGCCGTATTTTGAGCCAGGCTCTAAAGTAGGTTTTGAAACGTCTAACTCCCCATTGACTTGCATTGAATAATTCTACTTCCGCAGCAGCCCCTAGCGGTCAGCACCAGATTGCAAACATGGCAGCCTGCTGTCGGCGGCTCAATTTGAGCGCGGTAGCCTCGCCCGCTGGTTCTTACAGAGAACAGAACAATATAACTTTATCACTGCCTTGGGAGACGCCATATTAACTTTAACTCTACTCTACTGTACTCTACTGGCTGCAGAGGCAAAATGGCCGCGGGTTAGCCCCCACCACTCCCCCCTCGGTGGGGAGGCGGGGGGAGGCCGACTTTGGGGCGGCCTTTTGCTGACGTACTGCCGTCGTTGCCTCTATAGTTACCGCCCACTCGTAGGTGTATGGCTGAGCCCTGACATTTCCGGCGCGTTAAGCCCGCATGTACAATCTGTAAATACACAATGCTTTCTAATTATAGCAGTCCTGAGCTGTGACGCAGTTGTAATCATCGTGTTTAGAGTGAGTCTGGTGATGATTTGAGGACTTAGATAAGTGACGTCAATTATCGAAAAATGTCACACATAAAAGGAATTCAGTGTTTTTGACGGTTGGAGGGAGAGGATTTTCCCACCAGGATTCATCAGACAAACGTGAATGAAGCTAATGCTAATCCAGGCATGTTTTTGATGATTTGATGACATTTCCGAGCTGAAAAAAGTCAATTTCGCTTAACTTTAAGATTCTACGCTTTGCAGTCTTTCATCATCCCCACATTACATTCACATTATGAACCGCTTTAGTGCTGTTTCTCAAAGATTCCTTACATTATTTATACGTCCAACCACACAGACCAGCAATGTCAGCAAAAAGCAATTAGACTAACTTAATATTTTTGAAACACAACTTACCCTTGACCCTGTTTTTTAATGATCAAAGTCATTGTAAAATCAGCATATATTTGGAGTATCTCGGACCATAAACTTAATTAAAACAACATAATAGCAATAATTGACAATGTGTGACTACTAAACCCGTTTATTTGCCTGAAACTCAATTTAAGGGTGAGTGAGTGTGAGACAAAGCTTAGGGGACACTCTAGATTTAAAAAAAAAACTGATCTAAGTGAATAAACGTTCCAGTCCAACACCATCTCGAGCTTTCAGACTCTACCTCTTATTTCATCACACGTGTATGTAATACTGGCAAAATACAATTGTGTCATTTGAAAACATTGATTTACTGTATTTTCCAGCACTTCATCGCACTGACACGAGGTGGTTCACACTTTGGATCAATAAATGAAGCTAAAATCCATCGCAAACAGTTATATTTAGACTTAATAGCTTGATATTGAGTGTTTGGGCCGATCAGACGAGACTTATATTGCTTTTACCGCTGTCAGCAGCACAACACGGGGACTTTTAAATCTTATCACTCTGCTTTAATGGAGATCTCTCATGTGCCAATCACGAGACGGTTCCACATTAAAACACAAAAAGCTGCAGGGGAACTGTCTGACATCAAATCTCTCCTCTTCTGTCTCCTCTATCGCTTCTATCACTTTTATCAGTCTGACTCCCCTCTCTCTCGCTCTCTCTCTCCAAAAGCACAAACAAAAAAACGCCGCACATTGTAATTTATCGATCGCTCAGGCACACAGCCACAGTCCTCTGGGAGTTTTCACTGATAAGCGCCACTGCTCTGTCTAAAAGCTGCAAATACGGAGAGATGGAGAGAGAAAGAGAGGGAAAGGGGGAGGTGAACGCACAAAGAAACAGCTAAAGGAGGTAATCAGACTGGGAGCCTTCGATTTCACCCCCATGAAATAGGGAAAAGCGTCACGTTTCGAGTGTGAAGGAGCAAAGTGGACAAATGTGTAGGTGTTGGGTTTAGTGTCCAGACTTTCAGACAAAATTATCTTTGGACATTTACCCCCAGAACGATTACGTGTTGTATCCAAGTGCTGAAATGTTTAGACGTTAAGGGTGCGTTCACAATTGTATAAAAATTGGACTAAACTGTGACTAAACCATAACTAAACCTGGACTAAAAGAGCTAAACCATGACCAAGTCTACACCAGAGCTAATCTTGCACTATTGTCCAAACAACTGTAAATGTTATGACATACTCAGTCTTTATTTTATTAAATTATTAATTGTTTGCATGCCTTCTTTTATATATTTTGCTATGATTTTATTCATTGTTGTATGTTGCATCTCACGCCGAAGCAAGTCATAAGTTTGTGGTTTTTGTTCACTGATAATGCAATAAACCTTTTACTGCTTCTGAATCTGGGGCCCCATGTGTCTAGAGCAGGGGTGTCCAAACTTTTTTCCATCGAGGGCCGCATATTGAAATATAGACCAAGCGGAGGGCCACAAATCAATCGTGAAACGTTAAAAAAAGCTGCATTTATCTGATGTTTTAAGCGCCACCACATTTACATTCAGTCTCATTGCCTTAATATCAGGTCTGTGCTGCACCAAAATGTTAGTTATTTAGGTTAGAACTTTTGAAAATCTGAAATGTGCTGTAAATAGTACTTCTCAGGACAATGTGGGCCAGTTCACCAGGAAGCCTAAGGGCCAAGAAAAATTGGTATGAGGGCCGCATTTGGCCCCCGGGCCTGAATTTGGACATGCCTGGTCTAGAGCATCAAACCCCTGAAATGGAAACAACAGATGGATACCTTTGTAATATGGCAGCAGCAAAAAGAGCTATCAAAAAATTAACCGAATGTCATGGGCTGGGTTCAAAGGACAGTTTAGTTCGATTAGGATCATACACAATTTGAAATGTTTAAAATGTGTATAATGTCAGATCGGTATCTTAGTGTCGTCATGTTTGGGTTCACTCTTCTCTTTCTGCTTGTTCTTTCGTCGCTTGTGTGCGTGCATTAACTGACAGCACAACAACAACACTTACATGGGAAAAAGGGTTGTCAAAAGTATTTAAAAAATCAGATACTAATTGATACTAAAACAAATATCTAAATAGATACTTTTGCAGGACAAAATGTGACCTTTTGTGAACAGTTTTAGAATGATCGTGAGCTTTATCAGAACTAGTGTAAGACCACAGGGTTATTATTATTATTATTCAATGTCAGTAAATTGTCTTTGTAATTTGTAACCATAGACTGTACATCAGTGGACTATGGGATTGTGACGTCACCCATAGCGTTTGGCTACAGCCAAATGAAGCCCATCGCGGCTAGCAGTTATAGCGGAGCCAGACTCCATATTTGGAAATCCGAGTGCGTATCGTGGCAACCACACGGACTAATCAGGAGCGCGGTTGCTAACGGTATCCGCCCCTCGGTGAGAGGAGACGGCGGCAACGTGCGGCGCTAGCTGTCAATCAAACCTGTTGCTAACACGAGCGAAAACGGCCCCTGGAAAAGGAAGCACCTGATTGGTCAGTTATTATTGCTAATAACTTGATTTATGAACAACCTAACGAAAAAAACCCACCCGATTCATGTAGAGTGTGTCAAAACAGACATTTTAGTTCCAGATGGTGAGCTTGACAGAAACAGTTACAGAGTAAAGGGCACCAGTGTCCCAATAGAAAGGCAGCTCGGCTTGAAGGAGCCAGGAGGGCCTCCATAGCTGCTTCCTATTTGGAACGCGGCGGCTAGCATGCTAACATGGTCAACTGATATCTACAGTCTATGTTTGTAACATGTGGTATCAAAATCGGTATTGAAAATTGAGTGTATTTGTTATTAACACGTCAAGTTTCAAATTTTAATATCGAGGTTTGGCGCTGTCGTCCTTCTGCTCCGAGTAGAAGACAGTGAATACAGGACTGACTGTAAGAATGTTCAAATTAACAATGGACGATCGATCGACTTCAAATAAGACACATTCACCAATCACTGGTTTAGTGCATGGTTTGTACATATACTAGTTTAGTTTTCTTCTTTGTGTCTCGTTTTAGTTTCTGTTTCTTGAATCATGAATCATGAAAAAACAAATAATAATTAAATTAAAATGAAATTAAAAAAAAACTTCATTAAATCAACATTTAATTTAAAAATAATATTAAAAAATACATTAAAAATAAACTAAATAAAAGAAGATAATTTAAAATAAAATAGAAATAAATAAAATAAACACATGGCTCCTGGTTGGGAAAGACCACAGTAGATAATCAAGAGGTGGCGATTTCTTACATCTTTCTTTGTCAACACAAGATTAAAAGCGTAAAAACATCAATAATCCTCAATCACAAGCCGCTCCACAGCTTTATTCCGCTTCGACAACAACTGGACCTTGACTGGTTTGGTCTGCACTCGGCACTCGAGCGTGTCAGACGAGCGCTGCACTCCTCACGCTCAAGCATTTTACCCACAATTCCTCTGGGTTTGATCAATGACATTACAGTCGTTCAATCATTAAATCCAGAAGAGGAGTGTAATCTGTGAGCTATGAACTGTAATCTGTATAATCCATAATCTGCACCTGAACTTCACCGATTCAAGATCAGAACCACTCAATATAATAAAATAGATGAACACAGAAAGGCTGTGAAACACGTCTAAAACACGTCCATCTCGCAATTGTAAATAAACCTGAACCTCTATTAGTTCAGGGGTAAATGCTCTGTGAAGTTAGCCCTTCAATTGATATATTTTACCAGCATTTAAAACAATATTACACAGTTCACTGTTTTTCACAATTAGAGTCTTTGGCTCCAACTGGAATAAGATTTTAATTGTCGTATTGCCTTTTGGATCCAAACTATAACCAACTTCCTTGGTTTGGTGGATCAAATCTTACAGAAAACTTTGTCGTTAGTAAATCCAGTCGTTTGTATTGAGTTATTGTTGCTAGGGTAACAATTTAAAGTCTATGGACCCTTTCAAAATGTGTAAATAAAAACATTCTAAATCGGGAATGGAGGCAAAAGTGAAGTGCAACATAATGTGATTTCACTGAAGAAACTGGGATTAACCTCAGAATATCACAAAATGTGAAAAAAATGTGATGATTTTGGAAAATGAAAAGCGTCAGACACATGTGAGTGACATCAGAGCTGCTTTAAACACATTTATTATTGTATTTTACACTATGTTTTAGGGAATTATGATAAACTCTTTGCAAGGAACAATCCAGATTTATGGGTTTTACTGGAAAAATACTCACAGAAATGTTGAGCCCGCAATCATTTTTCATTTTTATCTAGAGTCATATTAGATACCATCGTACAGACTTTAATCTTTGGCATAAAAAATGATAATAATTGTGATAATTTTAGAAGCAAAAATCAGTCATTTTGATTCAGGTTTCAAAATCACGCTCAACAATCTAAAACAAAACGTAAAATCCTCAGAATGGGAACAAGTCCTCGAGATGTTAATATATACAGGAACCTTATGTCACATTAACTTCAGAAGATCTTGAAAGACTTGACAAAGCTGCTCAAACACTAAAGCAACGATCTACTTAGTGTGAGTTTAGGATTTCACTGTTTTTGACTAACAATAACACTCAAGTTCATTCTGAGACTAACAAACCTCTGAAGATGAATACGACCAAATTAAAAACCCAGGCCTTCTTGACTTTGCTCTATCCCACAGATTGCAGTGTTTTGTCCCGTTCGGTTCATCCCCGTCCTCTCCATCTCCTCTCGGGCCACAGACACAGACACTCAGCACTGCTGCCTCTTCAGCTCAGTTTAAGTGGAATTAATAGGTGCCAATTTTCCACTTTTAACGTGTCTGACCTCATTACGTCCAGCGCACTTCTTTTGTCTCGACGCTCACAGGTAACAGCGAACACGGCGGGGACGACTGCACGGGAGTGGATTCTGTCCGCGATTTTGTGAGAGGAAAAGGTTTTAAAGGTGGCGGTCTGAACACTGTTTTACAAAGCAAGACATTCGGATTGAAAATGACTTCGAAACGTGTCCCGATGACGACGTTTGAAGCCTTTTTTATCACCAGACGAAGGGTTACGTTGATCATTTTGTTGGAATAATAGAGGAAATGGAGGCGTGGTCTGTTTGTTTTTATGTTGTTGATTAAAGGGCGTATGACGGGTTTTTAAGATTTTCTAATTTTGACTTTATTCAGTGTATTAATACCTCTTGTAAATATAACTCGTAGTTTTACAACAATCAGGTCGCTGTTTGTGGAGAAAAGTTGAAAAATCTGTCGAAAATTACAGGAAGTAAACACATGATGACATCACACTGGGAAGTCAAAGGTTATGCATAATTTACACAAAATAAACTACTTTTTTGACGCTTTAAACATTGATTCAACAAAATAAAGGTGTTCATATGAATTTCTCTTTGTCAAATGAACAAAATCTATGACACTCTGTGACCAGTGTACAGCGTGGTTGCTATGGTAATTTCCTAGCGTGACATCATACTTTACAACCAGGAAGTAAAATAAAAAACCTAAAAGAATCGCTAAACTGCGGTAACATTTTTAAAGATTTGAGTAGAAACTGAAATATGTTTATCTTGACTGCATTTTAGTGAAACGAGTAGTTCAACCTGTCACGGGCACTTTAAATACTAAGGACAATTAACCTCAAAAAGACAAATTAATTGTAACAGTTTAGTTGTAACATTATGTTTAGAAATGCTGCAAAACATAATTGACCAATAAAAGTCTAATATTTCTTTTCCTCTTATCCTGGCTGTACATTACATTACAATACATTATTTTACTTTATTTCTTAATATTGTTTTACTCGTGTTGGATATATCATGGCTAATAGCTGCTGAAAGGTCTCAATATATGTTTTGCATCATCTCGATAATGATATTCAGACGATATTTTAACAATGAATGTACTAAAATGTGCCTGTAAATGTCTTGGTTGAGTTCCAATCAAGCACAAAACATAAATGTGCAAAATAACATAAACTACAAAAGGTAAAAAATATCACTTTTTTACTGTTTTTAAGATGATTTTAATAGCTTTCTTTTACAGACACTCAATATTATAATTTTACATATTTCCAAAACAACAATCGCGAAATTAACAATGTTTCTATATCTCCCACCTCGACTGGGAAGATGCAGAATGAACAAAAAAAATACACAAATACAAAGAATTGATTAGTATTAGAGGTGGGTAATGTACTGAAGCTTAGATAATATTGTGTATGTTGTTTTGAAGATCTGCAAAATGTAAAAAGAAGAAAAGTTCTGTTTTCAAATTGGGATATACGGTGATATTTCAGCACTTTTATGATTCATTTTACAGACATTTCACATTGGCCTGACAATTAAACCTCAACTAATACGTTTAAAGACATGATTTAACACATTTTTGTTGGACTGACATAATATAATCTGAATATCTTTATCGGAAACGCCAAAATAATATTCATTTTACACCTAATTAACCAAATGCTTGATCCAAATCAGGTTTAGAAAAGTTCAAACATTAAGAGTTAAAAGTCACAACGGAGGCTAAAGAGCTCTGTGGTAACTAATGTCCAAAAAACACATTACTTATAGGATAACTAACCATTCATACAGTGCCAGTCTTCCCTTACACAGCCTAAACATTTGGCATACATCTTCAAAAGATTTAAGATTTAAACAGCATTTTTCATATTGTCATTAGCCTTTAAACATGCTCTTGAGTGCCTTAAATTTGTCGCCTCATGTCTTAAAACAAACAAAAAAGTTTCTTATTTCTTATTCATTCTATGAGCTGTGTTATCAGTCACAGAGAAATGACTCTTACTGAGTGCATCCAGCCAGCAGATGGCACCAGCGCTATATACAATCTAGTGAAGTTAGGGCTGAAAAGAGGTAATTGTGTGGATTTGCTGCAGCAGTTATCGTGTTTAGACTACAGAGTTTAGTGATGATTTAAGGACTTAAAACATAAGAAGATAGTCTGATAAGTGACATAGATAATCCAAAAATACATCCCGCATAGACTGAGTTCAGCAGGGCGTGTATTTGATGCTTGGAGGGGGGAGGATTTCTAATAAACATTCCTCAAAACAGCGTGAATGCAACTGAATGCTACTTCAGGTGTGTTTTTCATGATGGAACATTGTGTTAAATGGCAATGATTAAAAGTCTGTCTTGTGTATTTTATGTTTCTTATAAGATAAAATTGAAAATTGTGACGACACATTTTCGATGTCAGATCACCCTGCACTTGACTAGGTTTTATCATAGTCATATTTTAATACATAATTAATCTTGACTTTTGTAGTATTGATTTAGGTACAATTTAACAACAAAACAAAACAAGACAACAAAAAGACTTTCAATACAATTCACTTCATATAGAGATAAATTATTTGACCTTCTCGACCTTCTTGGATGATAAATATATTATAATATAAATGAAATAAAGTTACTGTATTCAACATTGTTATTAAAAAACACGCATTTTATATTTTTTCCACCAAAATGAGCCAATGAATCCACACAGTATTTGCCTTTTTCCCCCTAAATCAACTATTTGTCACTTTAGTGCCGGTCAACCATCAACTCCCATTCAAAATCTGATATTAAAACATTGTCAAAACTAAAGTGGTGATTCGTCTTGTTCCTGAAGCAATCGGATGTTGTCAGAAAGCACAGCCGAGACGCCGTTCCTCACACGAGCGCTCTGAACGAGGACGCAGAGGCTGACAGTTTCCAATGTCCGCTAATGGAGTCTGTCATTTCCCTCCTCGACGTTATGATAATGAGTAAACAAACAGACGCCGCGTGGTCCTCGCTGTGAAAGAGGAATGTGAATGAAAACGGTGGAATCTGGACGCGTTATTGTGTTATATTTATGGATGCAGTCAGTGGACAATGCTATAGAATGGAGATGAGGATGTGGATAAATATAATAGAGATGGAAATGTAAAGTGAAGCGTGCAGTGTTTGTGATGAGGATATTAATCATAGTCGGAGGTATTAGAGCTTCTGTAAAAGGATTGATCCAATGATTTAGCTGCATGTTTCCACTGGCTCTGCTCCAGAAACTGACGTCACCCGGACAATATAAATGTCCTGCTAATTAAAGCTGCAACGATTAATCAACTAATAGTGACTAATCGGCTATAAAAAATAATCAGCTATAAAAACTGACAATTGACTAATCGTTAACTGAACTATACAGACTCTAAAACACAAAGACAGTGAGATTATTACATCAAAATGTCAAAAAAAATAATAGATTATAGTGTAATTTCATCAATAATACACTTCATTCATAAATAATCTCCATCTAGAAGCCTTCAGTCGCCATATCTCAACCTTTATTTGGCTGATAATGTATTTAAAAAGTTTAAATATATAATAGAAATGATCGACTAATCAGAAAAATATTTTAAAAAAATAGTTGATGTAGCTCAGGGGAAAATATGGGTCAATCCAATCCAGTTCCCACTCCAGGTACAACCTATGTTAAATCCCCATTTTAAGTTGGCTTTTGTTTATATTATACAGGCCAGGTGCCCATTCAGGGTAGATTCGATGGCGAGCTAGATTCTGGAGCACACAGCGTTCCTGTTTTCATCCAACACTCTTCGGTCTGGTAGGAGGCTACATGCCTGTCCTTTTTCCTCTCCCACCTCCTCAAGCTACGCAACCGCTGCAATATTCAAACCCTGGACAATCGCGCAACGGACATTTCAACCCTTTTCAATAACTCTCATATGGATTAAATCGCGGTGTGCAGCTTGGTGGTTTCCAATTCTGTTGGGAGAACAGACTTTGGAGTTGTTTTTTCCCTGCCTGAACAATTTATTTCTTGGACATTTGATTTAATTTAGATTGTTCTGTTTGGATTTTGATTTATGCTGCAGCAGTTGTATATATTGGGTTCTGTTTATTTTCACTCCTTTGTACAATACACTTTTTTCCATAATTCAAGCCTTCCGTCAATTGTCATTATTTACTGACCCCTACCCTCCAGCAGCCGTTCCTAGTCTTCCTGGTCAATTAGCCTACATTATTCAGCCTCACACAGCTACTCCACATTTGTTACACAGTAATAACAACTACTTGTTACATTGACTTCTAAAATAATCGTCAGTGACCGCTCTATTCCTAATAAATAAAATCTAAATTGTACCTGAATTATACTTTTTAATCATATTTCTGATCTCAGCAGTTTGCAAAAGGATGTTTAATGTATTCCACGTTTTGTCACGCTGTGGGACATGGAGCTTGGATAAAAGAAGAAATGACTTCCAGTTTATCTTTTTTTTTTTTTTTCTGCATTTGTTTCACTTCTCGGCGCTTCTATGCCACATTTTAACGTCTCTTTATGTCCTGCATCAGTCATGTTAGATGTATTATGCACTGGAAACAATATATTATCAATCTTGACGTGAGAGTGGCATAGCAATGAACTTGAAACAGCTGATGCTAACATGCGCTAGCTTTGTTTTGCTAAGAATAAAGTCAGTGTTTGGTGAGAAAGTGTTATTTTCTCTTTTCGTCTGTGCTCTTTTTTGTACAATCCTCTCACTGTGATGTGTAGCTCATTCATTAATGTTCTAACGCTTGTACCTGTTAGGAAATGACTGGAGCCTATCCCAGTGACTTTGGGCCTTAGGCGGGGTACACCCTGGACAGGGGCCAACTCGTCACAGCAAACACACAGACATGGACAGACAACCATCCACTCTCACATTCATTCACTCGGGGCAATTTAGAGTTATCGATTAACCTACACGCGCATGTCTTTGGACGGTGGGAGGACGCACGGTAACACAAGGAGAACATGCAAACTTGATATTGGTCTGGTCCGGGATTCAAACCTACGATCAGGAGGAAAGAGCTCTAACCGCTCTGCTCCGTGCACCCGTAATGTGTAGCTCCTCCTTTGCTAAAGTGTGACCAGAGCCAAAGCACGCCAGACCTGTAGAAGCTCTACCTCTCAGCCTGAGCCTCAGCCTGAGCCGGTGCAGTTCACTTAAGGCAGCGGCGACACCTCCAGACCGCACCAGTCTGCTCCAAAGTGAACCAGTGGAAACACGGCGACAGTGAAAGTGAAAGCGGTGCTGAGTTTAAAAACACTAGCAGCACGTACGAATGTAGAAATTGGTCTTGGAGTGACTCAAACCAAGATTTTTTTGCTGCTTTGGCATTTGAACATCAATCACGCAGGACAATCCAGTTAAGATCTTAAAAGCCATAGGCCGTCTTGTACTTTGGAGCTTATAGATCAAACAAACCTTCCACCCCACATGACCTTTCTGTGCTGATGTATCACTGAAAAAACAACAGTCACCTCGTGTCAGATGGTTTTGTTTATCAAATATAAAAAAAAGCACTGGTATTTTTAAGTAGTGTGTCTCCAGATTCTAAACATTAGAGGAGATATGACAGGGCGCAGTACAAGAGGACACGACTTTAAACGCTACGATGTGATGTTAAATAAAGGACTTTGGTCAAATTGTGGTAAATTACAGAGAGCGGAGGAAGAATGAGCGGAGGAAGAATGAGCGGCAGGCGTCGTGTGTCTGAGCTGTTATTGTGAGGGAAACCCTCACTCGGTCTGTTTGTGGTTTCAAGTCGTGATTTTGTTTCACGTAAAGCTTGTTTTTTAATACTAGTTCAGCTGTGTCTTATAAAAATACCTGGTTTTGGTGTAGTTCAGGCTTAATGAACAGTTCAGTCTTGATTTAGTTAGTTTGTAGTGTCATACTAAGATGTACTTCAGTCTCAATATCGATTTCAATACCACAAGGATAATAATTAGACCAAGGTTTTAGACAACAGACTGCCATTTTCAACACAAAATAATTGTTTTGTCTTTATTAAACATTACTATCTTAAACTAGTTCTGGTAAAGCTCAAGATCATTGTAAAACTGTTCAAACTTTGTCCTGTAAAAGGGATTTTGTTTTAAGTTTTAGCATCGATTAGTATCTGATTTTCAATACATTTGACAACCCTAATAGTTTTTAAACCCCGGCTTTTGTTCTGGTTAGGGTTAGTCCTGGTTTAGCCACTTTTTGATCCTAATAATTACTCGCTTTAGACCTGGGCTTAGTCCTGGTTCAAATCTGGTTTAGATCTATCTTCTCTCTGGTTCATTCTGGTTCAATCCTGGTTTAATCATCGTTCAGTGCCATTTAGTTTTGATTTAGTCTTGATTTAAAAAGTAGTCCTATTTCTTTTCTGATATGTCTTTTATCTATATTTATTCTTTATCTCATGCCTTGCTTTTTAGCCCAAAATTAGCCCTAGTTTAGCTGTGCGTTGGTCCTGTTTAAAACTCGATTTAGACCTGGTTTAGTCCACAATAACGTCCTTGTTTTAGATCTGATTTAGTCCTGGTTATCCTGATTTAGTTCTAGTTAAGTCCCAGTTTTGTTCCCATAATTCATCAGCAATAAAAGATGGGGGTCTACTCTGCGTCTGCTGCTCGTCTGCCGTTTTGCGCTGATCCTCGGTAATATCACATTCACACAGAGCGATGGGAGGAGCCACTGTTAGACTGGGACAAAGCGTTACAAAGCAGCCCGGGCCAGACAGGCAAATATCTGTAATTAACATAATCGAGACGTTCTTTGGGGGGATAAAAGCGTTATCTACCACCTGTTTTAACGAAGCCACCCACATCCTGAAGGAGCAAAAGCCAAACACGCTGAATTCACTCGAAAAAATAGAGCTGTGCATAAAAACACATTGTTAATTAGAAGTTAAGTCTTTAAATATGCAGGTTTTGACATTTTACGGCTGGTATTTTGTAGATTTAGGAGAATTAATTGGTTTGATTTCAGACATAATGAAAGGAAAAGGTGCAAATGTGAATATTAAGAGCGGCTTTGACTCTGTAATTATGTTGTCGTTGGTCGGTCAGAGCCTTAAATTGAAAAGTAATGGACTAAGTGGATCACGTGAAGAGAGTGGTGCTTATAACCATGAGCTTGATTTCTGTTGTTAGAGCTTTATCTTATGATTTATAGATTTATTTCTTGAGCATTATTGAACAACCATCAATATCAGCACAGCTTGAGTTCACGTCACTGGTTCCATGCAGCTTCACTTTACGCTAATTTTATACCTGATTGTTTCTAATTTCTTGATATGACAAACGCATTTTTAAATAGATTATTTTGATGAAAGCAAAAGGTTCAAATAACCTCAACGATTGTTTCACCAGGAGAGGACAATATGAAGACAAAAATGAAGATTATTAACGATATTCAGACAACATTATGTCTACAGTAAATGTGTTAAAACATGTCTTTAAACGTATTAGTTGAGGTCTAATTATCAGACAAATGTGAAACGCTTGTAAAATTAAAACATAAAAACATTTTTGCATCACTTTTGACTATAAACGATATACTCAATATTACATTTTTGTGAATCTTCAAAACCACATTCAATATAACAATTACATTTCAATATATTATCCACGTCTAATGTTCACACAAATGTTTTAATGATTAACTGCAAAGCTAATCCCAGCACACTTTCCAAAATGTGTAATAACTTAAAAAAAAAAAAAACAGGAGCGCCAACAAATAAAAAGCCAAATAAACACTTTAGTCATTAGTTACTATCTTGTATCTTGTTCTTTAACTCTCTAAAGCTCAGATCTTATTGTACTACATGTAAACTAACAAAAGAATATTGCAAACAAATATAATTATAATCATTGTGACAAGCCTACGGTTTATGTAATCCAGGAAATCAACAGTGGAATGACTTTCAGGGTTTATGCAGGTTTCAGAAACTCAAATGTACTGCTTTTTAATGCCGCAGTTCAAGATTTTAAATCGATAATCAATGTCAAAACAAGACATTTTAATAAGACGCTTCTATCATGTCAAAACTACTGACTTGTGATCATTCTATTGGGCAGCAGAATGACCAGAATATAACAAACTACTTTATAATATTCAAAAAGCTAATAAAACATGACATTTAAACCATGCAAAGGCATTCAAAATATATTTGAATGCTTTTTTAAAGTAAACACTACATACATACATTACAGCGGCTCTGGGGAGACTGCAGTCATTATTTGCTCTTCTCTTTATATTTATTTATTTGTATTGTTTTCAAAATGGTTTGTAGATTTAATGCCTGTAGGGATTGAATTTAATGCTTTTTAAAGCCTTGTTTTTGCCTAAATTAATTGAATGACTTTTAATGCTTTTTATTACCGGCAGAAACCCTAGTTTTATATATTTTTGAGAATACAATACAAGAAAGTGTGAATTTAATGTGCAAAAACAGTTAAGGTTGTTAGAAGAAATCCCAATGAAACAGCCAACCTTTCAATCAAAGCACATTTTCTCATTCGAAATCTACGTACGAACCAATTTCAGAGCCATTAGACTTACGTAATGAATTATAGAGAGCCGTCCAAGTGTCCTCCACTCCAGAACGTCTATTAAAATGATATTCTCCAGTGTACAAGCTCTATATTGGGTCTAGTGTTACAGAGAATCCATCCGCACTCCAGCTCAGTGAGAGTGAACTTATAATGAAACTGAATGCTGAGAAAATACGGCCCGACAAGTGCTTTACCAGAAGGTTAATGTGCACACAACAAGCTCATTCCTTCTCTCTTTCCACAGAAGAGGCTCGAAGTGACTGGCGGTTCGTGGCATGCTCATCAAACTGGTTAAACGTGAACTCGGAGACACCGCTGCCAGCTACGAGCTCGCCCCGATCCGCACTCGGAACACGCCAACATCCACTTCTAGATGGGGCTTTTTCACACGACTAACAAAACAAGTCAACAGCTGAATGGTGGAAGTGCAGTCGTCGCCTCAGATGTTTGCTGGAACGCGCTGTAATCCAGTTTCACAGATTAGAACGTGATTGAGCAAACTAGATGTTCTTTTATTGGCTTCTTTGGTTGCATCACTTTCTAAAGATTATTATAAACATTACAGTAACACTTTATTGACCTTATTCTGCCCCGCCCACTTTTGCAGTTTTTTGCACTTTTGTTGTAAACGCACTTCCGTTTGACGAGAACTCTGTTAAAGCTAATGATGAACGAGGGAAAAGTCTCGCCGCTAAAATGTTACATAAAGTAGATTGATTTGTGTAAAATGTTTAATGAACACGAGCAACAACAAGTCAATAACACTCCGATTTCCTGGTCAGTCTGAAAACGTCTTTTTAGTCCAAGTAGAACTTATTTTCTGTTGAGCTCGTCTGCTCCATGTAAACTACAACGGAAACAAGACGGCGGCGCGTACGGCAACTTCAGGAATAAGGTCAATAATGTCTGATATATTACAGCTGTGCAGTCAATTCAATTTCAAGTATCGGTCTAATTGTTAAAAAAAAAAAAAAAAAAGCACAGTCGAGTATTTGAGATTATTAACATTAAAGTCCATATGATATTATAACTTAGTGTGATGGGAGGAAACCTGTGGTAAATATTTATCATAGTTTATGAAGATACTTTGAAAAATAAAAGTTTAAAATGACAGGAAGTAGTGCTGAGTTCTAATATGAAATCCCTCTGTGATGTCATCAAAAAGCGACGGACCATTGAAAATACGGAGACAATTTATAGACAACTTTTTAGACAATTTTTCTGACTGTCATTCAACAAAATAAATGTGTTATCAGGTATTATTATTTGTCAAATCAAAACTATTGTGTAATTTATATGGATTTTGTTGTTTACAGTATGGTTGCTAGGTAACAGTTGTGGAATTACCTCAATGTCACGTCTGCTGTTCATGTTTAACCAGGAAGTAACATTATAAACATTATAAAAACTGTAAAACTGGGGGAAAAGAGGCTAAATGTTCAGTAAAATCTTAAATATAATCGTGTACACTATACGTTTTAATTAAATGTAACTTGTCATGTGGACTTTAATTGATAAGAGCGTTCAATGTGCAAGTATGTGTTTCCTTGGGTGATAAAAGTTGCTCACAGAATGTACATTTTTACTTGTAGAGTACGTTGTCTCACCTTCTCTTTGAGCAAATCGTTACAATAATTGTGAATATAATATAAAATGATATAATATTTAAACTACTTTATGCCACTGACACATTCATCGTAAAGGATAATCCCATAAAATCAATTTCTAAACAGAACGACAAATAAATAGCAGATTGTCTATAAAGTAATAATTATCTGAACTTCAACGGCTTCTACTTCAAAGAAATAACCAAGAAGTGCAAGAAAAAATGCACACGCAATTAGCAATGTCACAATTTCGAACTGTGATCAGCTTTATGAAATCCAACTCTCTGAATGCAAAAGTACAGGTGTTTAGATTTGTTTCTACGTCACTTATTGGGCGGCGCCATCTTTTTCCGTTGTTTACATGGAGCAGTCGAGCTCAACAGAAAATAAGTTCTACAGCGTCAAATCGGAAATCCCTTTACAACAAGAGTGCGGATCATAGACATAAAAAGAGGCAAAAGTGGGCGGGGCAGAATAAGCTGAATAATAATAAATACTAAGCCCTGAAATAAATTGTTCCATCCACCATGTTGTAGCAATGTCATTACAACAAAATAGTTGTTTTTTCAGTCATTTTTGTATTTTTTGTCCATATTTTTTGCTTTAATTCTTCACACACAATTCCTCAAACTTTCCTACATCATTTGTCTCTGCATTTTCATCAAACTGAAGGCTTGATGATGCTGTTAATGTTTCTCGATTAAAGGGCCTATGACAGGTTTGAATACACATTTAACTAAAATGCAGTTCAGATAAATATATTCAGATTTCTACTAAAATCTTTACAAATTGAACCCCAGTTTAGCTGTTTTTTAGGTTTTAAATTTTACTCCTGGTTGTAAAGTATGACATCACGCTAGGAAATCACGATAGCAACCACACTGTACAGTGGCCAAAACTCATCTAATGTCACAGATTTTGTTCATTTGACAAAGAAAAACACACGTGAACACCTTTATTTTGTTGAATCAAAGTTTAAAGGGTCAAAAAAGTTGTTTATTTTGTGTAAATTATGCATGTCCTTCGTCTCCCCAGCGTAATGTCATCAATTTATTTACTTCCTGTAATTGTCAACAGATTTTTCAACTTTTCTCCACAAATAGCGACTTGATTGGTGTAAAACTATAATTTATATTTACACGAGGTATAAAGCCCTGTTCAGACCGCCGCGACAAAATCGCGTCTGTCGCCCCTAGTTTGTCGCCTGTGCATTTAAGCACAGTCGCTTTAGTCGCACGACTTGGTCGCCGAAAAAAAAAGTCACCAGCGGACACGCGGCGCGACCGGCGCGACCAGCACAGCTAACCTGCTGCTAGAGTTTAGATTCCTGGGAGCGTGGCGTTCGGGACCACATTTTCCGCTCTGTTGTCGGGCTGGGCCGCGGACCTGGGCCGTGTGGGCTCGGTCTCAAGGGGCAGAGACGAGCACGTGTGGTGTCACCCTTGTAACATGCGCTTCACGGCGAAAGAGCGTGGTGTGTAGCTACCACTGTGTTGTTTTCCTCCTCATCCTCCGATAAAGTGATCAAAATATGTGACGGCACCATAATAAAAGTGCGCGGCTGCTACACGGAGCAGAGGAGAGAGAGAGAGAGCCACGGATGCCCTCCCAAAAAGCTGAAGAAAAGAGCGAGGGAGAGAGATCATTGGTCCAGCGTCAGCGGAGGGACAGGCACTTCTGGAACAGGAGACGTCCCGTTGGTGCAGGTAGAACACTAAACACACAGCCCTGTCGCTTATTCTGCCAATAAAACTCTGCAGGAACTCAGTTTACGCTTCTACACCTGCGGGCTCGGCGGTTTGGTCAATAACGTTTGTTTACGTCCTTCTTCCCGGACAATGAAATACGTAGTTACGTCACTTAAGCGTGGTCTCTGATTGGTTGCTATCAGCGGCGGTCGCTGCGTTGGCCGCAGAAAGTTCAGCTTTGTTTATCTTCTGCGACGGTCGCGCGAATGAAGCGAATTTGCGGCCGCCGCAAAGTCGCTCTTGTCGCGTCGCGCCGCACGACAGAATCGCAGGATTCGCGCCGCGCCGGTCGCCCTGGTCGCACCGCAAAATCGCAGGAGGCTTTTTTCGCGCGACACCATAGACTTAACATGTAAACTGGTCGCGTTGGTCGCGGCGGTGTGAACGCCGCTTAAATACACTGAATAAAGTCAAAATTAGAAAATCATAAAAACCCGTCACACGCACTTTAAGATTGTGGGGACTCTTAATACATATAACAAAGTGCTGCGGTGCAATCTTAACGCGCAAAGAAAGAAAGAAAGAAAGAAGATACAAATTAATAGGAAGAGAGATTCTGGGCCCTTAAGACCCTGTGGCCCGGGACAATTGACCCCTTTGCCCCCCTCCCATCACCTTTCCTGAATATACCGTGCTTGTTTGTTTGAAATAAAATACCTCCACGATTAGAAATGAGATCCCAGCGCACAACAAGCAACTCTCCAGGTTCACCGTTTCACAGAATTAAACGCTGGAAACACAAAGATAAGGCACGGACGCAGACCTTGTAATCTCCTCTATCGATTCGGTGATTAAAAACCTCCGCAACTTCACATGTGGTTTTCCAAATTGTCCTCTAAACGCACCAAAGCGGCAGAATCCCCTCGACATCCCCGGCCCATTGTCTGGCGCTCCCTTCAGCGATGTATTAGCCAGCGGTTTCAGCATCGAGCCTGTGTGGACGGCTGCTTGATGTGGCTCCGTAATGACCTTCGTGGTGCAACGGTAATGGATTTTTCTACCACCATATCGCACTTATACACCAGATCTGCAGCCCAAGCGCTTTACTGCCCATGCAAACCCAGCTATATGTCTATTAAATTATGAAACAGGCCAACAAACAACAATAATAACGGGTTACTATGATTGTGGGTCATTCCCCCCAAAAATGGACAAACAAGCTCATTGTCTGCTGCTCTCTTTGTGAAACCTATACAGTGGTAACCTATATTCAGCAGCTTAGACTAACTGTATTTGAGCTTCTTAAGTCTGAAATTTTCCAAGTTAATTAGAACATTATGAGGCTAAATTCAAGAATGGGCTCCCTAGTGTACATGCTGTAACCAAAATGAAGCTTTTCTTTAGATTATCAACCTACTTTACATGGATAATCAGGCCATACAGTATTATCAGTCCAGTATAAAGCAGGAATGTAACATGCAAAGCTCACAGTGTAATATTATCACAGTCAGTGGTGGAGCTAGGAATTTAGGGGCCCGAGGCAAAATAAACAAAAAGCCCCCTTCAATTATTTGTTTACTTTTTAGCTCATTTTGTCTGTCTTTTTCTTAAAAGTACACTGAACCACTTAATTGTGATATTGAGAGAATAAGCGAGGGCATCTTATTGGGGGCCCCTGAGGTTGGGGGCCCAAGGCAATTGTCGCCTGTTGCCTAATGGTGAGTCCGCCCCTGATCACGATAGTCGTTTCATGGTGCAATATTTACTTCAGTATTGTGGAGAGGCAAACAGAACTGTAGAAAGAAGTAAGAGCAAATAAAAATGCTTAATAACATATATTTTCATGTTATCTCTTCTAAAATTGAGCAAACAATCATGGACTATATTCTTTGTTTTTGTTTTGCAGCAACAAAACAATCCATATAAAGAAATGATCTATAATTCGATATATTGTGACAGCCTACAATATTACCGATACAATATCACATTATTTCAGTTATTCTTACATCTCTATCATAAAGTCTGTACTGGCCAGACCTGGAAACCACAAATCAGACTCATAAAGAGCTTTAATGCCATTATTAGTGATCAACATCCACCGACTGCAATGTTTTTTTGTTTCTGTGTTTCTGTTTTTTACAAGGCAAAATATTAAGGACAAGTTCTTATTTACACCATTATGTTGCATTATTATGTGCAAAATAGTTTGATATTAGTGCAAACATTGTAACGTTAGCCTATAATGATATCCATGTGTTGTATGTTATTGTTGTAGTAAGAGGGCTGTCTGAGGCTGGGCAATAGGGCAAAACATTATTATCACAATTTTCTTGGGGTCAGATCATGATTTTGATTTTATCATGATTTGTGTTCACTTTGTATTTTTCTATTGTCTATAACAGAGCTGCACGATTTAGGAAACATATCTAATTGTGGTTTTTCTGACCAGTGCGATTAAGATTAGATTTACGATTCATGTTTTAATAATATAACACACAAATTAAACACAATTTTGTCACTTTTAGTTGCGTTTTTGTCATATTCAGTTGTGATAGTCATATTTAATCGTGTCTTTGTCACTTTTAGTCACGTCTTTGTTGTGTTTTGGTGCATTGAGTCATGTTTGCAGGTATGTTTTTGTCGCTTTAGAATGCATTTTTGTCACTTTCTGTCACGCTTTTATCCCTTGTTTCAGAACATGTTTGTACAAATCCAAACTACAGTGTTAGCAGTTTTTATTCAAATCAAAACAAGACATTTTGTTGTTTGTGAAAGAAATTATTGCACTTAAAATATTGCAGCCTTTACAATTCGCTTATTGCGTTGATTAAAATGGCGATTTTATGTTGATTTGGTTTAATTGTGCTGCCCTGGTCTATAAGAGGTAAATGAAGTCATCTGTTCAGAGGCTTCAGAGGCTAAACAATACCACGATTTCATAAAAATAGCAGATTGTCGAGCTCACGATTCAATTTTTATCACCGTATCACCCAGCCCTACTATTAGCTTTTCAAAACAAAATCTTATAGCGTTTTAAAAGGTAAAAGTCCTAAAATATCCCAGATAAACAGGAAGCTGGAGCCCATGAATAGACTACAATAAGCTCTGAGATTAGCCCAGCCTGGAGTGCAGAAGCATTCAGTGCAAATAAACCCGAGTATTGTTAAAGTGATTAGATGCTCACTACGTTGTTGGGTCGTTTCCAAAGTGCGCCCCAAAACGCACAGACCCCTGTCCTCTCGGCGGGCTCATTGTGTCTGTGCGTCGCCTCCGTACGTGCGTGTGTGCGCGAGACACGGAGGCAGCAGCAGCAGCAGCAGCAGCAGCCTCCAGCCCGTCTCCATGACAACAGGATGGCTTTAAAAAACGAGGCCGGTTTGTCTTTCAAATTCCCCCCGAAAAAAATAACCCAAACTTCCCCTGTTTTACCCTCTTTTTTGGTCGCGTTTCAGACACATCCCATTAACATGCGCGAGAGGAAACGCTCTGTTCCTTTTCGCTTTTCAGCCAAATGACAAAAACACACACACACACGTAGCCGAAATCCCACGGCCCCGGTGTAACGCAATGTTATCCCGCCGTGCTGTCCACAACCTTCAGCTCGCATTAGCTCAGTCGTCGCTGCGCGTAAAATGAACCGGCGAGGGCGCGCACCAAGCACATTTTGCCAGAGATTAACGTGGCAAAAACGTCCCTGCAATCGAAACAGACAATCCAATGACCCGTTTACTGAGTCAAAGTCGAAAAAATGTAATAACAGTTTGCGTTTGCACCTTGAATGCGCGGTTATTTACAGCTGCGGTGGACGTTAACTTACCCGCGTCGTGGAAATGTGACTTTCCCAGCCTCTCGCACGTCTCCGGAGGAAAATCCCGGACAAACTAGCTCTTAATTCCCGTCTCCGTCCTCCAAGCGCTCCTCTTTCCCCTTGGCTTTACACCGCGACCGTGAATTCACCGCAAAACACGGACGATCCAGCCCCCGGCGCACCTCCGGCAGCAGCGACGTGCACGGCCGGGGAGTTCCAGGTCCAGTGGCCGGCGTAGAGCGTTCTGTGCGCGGGCGGATGAGGCTCGTGGTCCCGGTTACCTCGGTGCTCCGTTCCTCACGCTCTCGCTCGCTCGCTGCGTGTGTTTGAGCGGCAGAGAGCGGGGAAAGTGTGATCCCTTCAGCCTCTCTCTCTCGCGGTGAGAGCGGGATGCGATCATTGAAGGGCCTGTTGATATCCGTGTGTCGCCCGCAGTGGAGATTATGAAGCTGCAGGTTTGTTGACTCTGGTTTTCTTTGGCCAATGGAGACAGTTCAGTGACACCAGGAGGCTATAGGTCCGACTTCTTCTGTTTATTTCACACAGGTAAAGGTAAAGCCTGCATAACCCATAATAATAATAGGGCTGAAGTGATTAATCGGAATTATTATGACTAGTCGACTATTAAAATAATCGTTTTCTGGATTATACAAAACACGTGCAAAATGTGTTTTATCAGAAAAAATAGCAGAATTAATAAACCAAAATGGCAAAGTAGAATTTTAAAAGTAAATAGTACACTTTTCCATATTTCAATGTTTTTCAACCTTATTTGGAGTTGTGTACTCTTTTTTAACTGAAACAATTCCAAGCCCAGAGGCGGTCCTAGTAATTTAGAGGCTCAAGGCAAAATTAAATCCAGGCCCCTCCTCATCAAGTGTGAAGATTATCTGTAACTTTTCTGCCGTGTCTCTTGTAATTGTTCTTGAAAGGCGGCCGGACAGATGTATTTGGGGAGGTAAGTAAACTATTAGAAAATACTGATGTGCAGTAGCTACATGTTCTAAACAGCTTTAAACAGGGGGTTGGGGGGTCCTACCCCAGAAGAATATTTAAGAAATCCAACCATATTTCCTGTTTACTGGTGCATTTTAACACATGTTCAGCTGATTTAAATACATGATATCATTTGTATCTTTTTTTTACTATTTAGCTTTATTGTGCAATGTACATTAAAAAACTTTACTGTGATAGTGAGAAAATAGCAACTGTCTCAGAACCTTGTGTCCCTGATGATCGGGGGCATGTTATTGCGGGCCCTCCAGGTTGGGGGCCTGAGGCAATTGTGGCCTGTTGCCTAATGCTAAGTCCGCCACTGCGCAGGCCACCAACTAAAACATCACCAAATCACCAAATAAATCTAATTTGGCGAGTGTTTTGTTTTCTTTTTTGGTTGAGAAGCAGCCTATGTTCAGGACACTTCAAAATGTTCAATAAAGGGCCGCTAATTTGCGCAGCAGTCGACTGGAGATTTATGGGTTTGATTCTGGGTCTGACAATTTTCTGAATGTCTTTCCCTCTCTTACCCATTTCACGAAGCATGGTCCTGAAAGGTGGAACCTCTGAGCCAAAAAAAAGAAAAAAGGTCTCAATGGTCAAAAAGATTTCAATGTAACGATTATTCATTTGACAAGTGAAATAATGTTTAGTTGCATCTCTAACAGCACAGTCTTTCTAAATGATCGATTACCTTCATTTTTAAATATTTTCTCAGGCCTCTTGCAGTTGAATTTTGTCATGTAGGATAATAAAAGGATTCTTTAGATCAAATACATTACACAGGCCAATCATCGAGGTCCATGGTTACAGCAGTGTTTTTAAAGTGTAAATTAAAAGGCTGAACTACAGCGACAATACAAGCAGTGCCCAAACTCACTCAAAGCCCTAATCAGTGTCTAATTGACTGGTAAAAGTGCTCTTTACTGTAGTGTGACAGGATTTGCCCCTGGGGGTTTGTGCTGCTGCTGAAGGTTGAGTTGGTACAGTTTCATGCACACAAGCAGCACTGACAATAATCAATGCACCGCCAGCACTTCAGCTTGCACGGCTGGCCTTCTGCAACCAGGACATTTGCAGGTTGAAAATATATATATATACAGAAATATTGGATTGAGATTAACAAAGCCAGACATTGCCAATTCAGAACTTTGTATTCGGGCCTCAAAACAACTGCCACAGACACAATAAATGGATACCTCCGGAGCATACTGTTGGAAAATGGAATAGAAATGAATGAAGAAAAGTTCACGTTCAAGTGCTGGACTGGCATCATAGTTGACAAGCAAAAAATGTAATGAAAAACAAAAACAAAAAAATCATATTTGGACTTAATTTGAAAATGGACAAATTTGAAACACTGACATATGTGCCGTATGGAGCTCACCAGTCTGTCAAGCCCACATGTGAGCCGTGGTTCCATTAATTTTTTGCCATAGAGATTTAGAAACATTTCAGAAAAATTTAGAAGAAAAAAATGATGGAAGGGGTAGTAACTAATGTCCATAACGCAGTTGTTTTCAGCTCAAGAAACTCACGTAAAACTTAAAATTCTGCATATGTTTTAATAACTTCGCGGTTTATAAAGTTTCAGAAACAGATTTTGTATATAATTATAGGTCTTATGCTTGTTGTTCACCACAGAGCTGATTAGCTTTGAGCAAGCATTAAAACTCTTTTTTTTTTTTTTTTTCGGAATCCCTATGAGAAAAAATCATGGAAAATTTACTTCCTGAAGAGGTGGGCGGTCACTGGCGAGCTCCATTTTTCTCTGGATGTCTTTTGTTTTTTCTGATTTACTTTTTATCTCATGTGCTCTCATCTCTTTTTTGTTGTTGTTTTGTTTATTCTGTTATATATTTGCAAAAAAAAAAAAGAAAGTCTCCAGTTTGTGGGTCATGGGACAGTGCTATTTCACCCTTTATCACTCTTTCTTGCGCTGTTTTGTTGCTGTAATTCCTGCTTCTTGGGTCATCCCTCCAAAATAAGTCGCTCAACACTAAAACAACATATTGACGCTCAGCTCGAGTGATAATCAATAAAGGCTGCTGCTTGTCACATGTGCTCTCGGTGCGTGATTCCATATCTGTGTCGAGAACAACTTTGGAAACAAACAGATGATTTACAGAGCGTCAAATAGTGCCGTCCAAGGTCTAAAGTCTGCAGCTGCCTTGGCCGGTGTTTGTGAACAGTGACGTTTGGGCTTTGTTTGAATATAACTAATGACTGTGACGGGTGCAGCATATGTTTGGCAATATCAATGGTTCTGTTGATGTAGTTCTGGTTTAGTCCTGGGGCACGGTTTGTTCACTGTGGTTGAACCTGTCTTGCTTCTTCAGGCTCGCGTCGGAAAAGTACACACACACACAGTGCGAGCATGCAATCCGCCATAAATATTCATAAGATATTTTAAATCCAAACAGCGAAGGAATCCGGCATAGAAAGACCTTTTGGAAAGATTGGCTAATATTTGTAGTTTCCAAATCTTCACGCTGCATTTACTCCAAATCTTGCCCTGGTGCAGTCAAGTTCACTCAAAAACAGACAAATAAATGAAGAAAATGTTGATTCTACTTAATTATACTATGACATCAACAATTAATCAGATTATGTTGATCCAAAGCAAATCATTTAGAGTTGAATGATCAAATAATATAACCAATGAATACTTTGAATATTATTTTCCATGCACACTTTTTTACTTTTACTTGGCAGCAGTACTTGTAATTGCATTTAAATACATGTTCAGCTATAACTATACTTTTACTTGAGTTAACATTTCAGTGCTCTTAACCAAACAACTGATTATCTCTTTTTTTGTGTGGAAAGACACCAGTGCTAATAGGTTTAGTCTCTTTGTGTTAAAGTTTTGAGAAGTCGTAATGTTGTTGTTTCATATCAAATCAAGCTGTATCTGTTCTTTGATCAATAATTTCTCGGCGCTGTAAAAACATGATCGATACTTTAGCCTTTGCAGTGAAACTTTAATTACTGATTGTCCAAACACTGTTCTGCATAAGTGGTTTCTTCAATGACAAACGCTGCTTTGCTTTCAATAACATCTACAGATAATTAGCCGCACTCCTTTATTGTGAAGAACTGTGTAATAAACTTTAATAACATGTAATTACATTGTAGCAGAGGTTAGGTAATGAGTTATGACAGGATATTTCAGTACATAATGTTATTTGATGTGACAATTAAAATGAACGCTATGTAAAGAAGTGTTACTTTTATTCTTTATTGTTTTTTTCTCATGATCTTGTGATTAACGTCATTCTTCTGCCAAATCCTTCATAAAAATAGGTCTTTCATGATTAAGTTGATCGTGAAATTTATACAAAAAAAGTTTAGCTACCAAGCTCCTGTGTTATGGGATCAGCTAGTTCACATGTACTCTGTTCATTGCTGTTCACATGTTTTTTCTGTTTCTATTTTAAACACCATCACACGACCCTGACATGTGACCTGGATGTTCTCGTTTGCCTGAAGGAACTCTCTGCACTGGATGAACTTACTTTTTCCCACAGGTTTTTTTTGTAGTTTTTGCTTGCTGACATTGTTTATTTAAAGGGCCTCTGACAGGTTGAACTACTCGATTTAATAAAATGCAGTCAAGATAAATATATTTCAAATTTTGCTAAAATATTTCACAAATATTATCGCGGTTTAGCAATTTTTTAGGTTTTTTTGTGTGTTTGTTTTACTTCCAGGTGGTAAATGATGACATCACACTAGGAAATTACCATAGCAACCACACTGTACACTGGGCCAAAACTCATCTAATGTCACAGATGTTTTAAATTTCACAAAGAAAAATACATGTGAACACCTTTTTTGTTGAATTCATGTTTAAAGGGTCAAAAAAGTAGTTTCTTTGGTGTAAATTATGCATAACCTTTGTCTCCCCAGTGTGATGTAATCAAATTGTTTACTTCCTTTAACTTTACTCTTTTCCATTTTTCTCCTCAAACCGCTACTTGTTTGGTGTAAAACTGTAATTTTTATTTACAACTGGTATTAATGCACCAAATAAAGAAAAAATTACAAAATCGTAAAAACCTGTCATGCGCACTTTAAACTGCTTCTACATTTGGCCCATCGAGGCAACTCTTAATGGGATTTTGGGCGCTGCAAAAATAAATGTATTTGATTTTGAAAACATAAAATTAGGACTGTTGCTATGGTGATGAACAATTGAAAACAAAATTATTATCTTATTATATTATATTATTATCGTTATATCTTCTGAATGGTAACAAGTCTTCAAAATAAATAAATCAGAAAGATGAAGCTTAAGAAAAGAGGTGTTTTATCAATTTCTTATGGCAAATTTGACCTGATCCTGATACATGGGGATTTGTTTAATGCTATTCTGTGGAAAAAGCAATAACATCTCCATGGAGACAAACATGTGGCACACCCTCCACCAGAAAAGTTACACCATGTAGCTTCCATGTGCACCATACAACATTTGAGTTACAAAAATCCATCAGCACAATCTTCTTTTATCATTCCTGGCCTTTTACCAAAACACAGCCGGCTAATGGGGTTTTCAAATCAGGATGTGGTCAGCCTAAGGTTCACAGTCACATGTTTCAAACCATAAACCATCACATCACGTTGGAGCTGGTGGATGTAAATGAGTGGTGCAGACGTCCATTTCCTTTGTCCTGCAGCAGACTGTGAGCTGAAAGAGTCCACCACCTTCATGTGAAAAAACCTGCACACCAGTTCAATAAATCAACTGCCGCGCTGCCCTTCTCTAAAGGACACATTCTTCATATTCAGCTTTCTTTTGAAAATGTGTGCAGTTACAGTAAAATCAATTAAAACATTTGAACCAGGAGGGAATTTAACGGACAAAGAGAAATGAGTCTGTGCAATGAATAATTCAAACTCTGGAGCTTAGACCCAAGAAGATATAGATTTGTTTTGGTTTAGTCCAGTTTATTACAGATACTCCTCAAAATACTGCGTAACGTTTCATTGGGGGTCCACCAAAACCCCATTAAACAAATGTTATCGATTTGCCAAGAATGTTCCACAGTATGGCATTAAACACAACAGTCGGCTCACAGTAAGAATGCATGTTTTTCAAAGTATTTTTTAACAATACAAACATTACCCTGCTCCTGCCATTTTGGATTCTCGCGATATTTGTGAGTTCACAAACTCTAGAGAATCATTGTGGTTTGGGCAGAAGCCAAAAAGACAAACCAAAACAAACATAGAGGCGCTGATGGACATACTTCGGCCCATTTCAACAGATTTATGAACTATTTTTCTTTTGAAATTGTGCACATAGAAGTTATTTGTGCATTTGAGAACAAGGAAGAAGTCTGTGCTTTTCTCTCAGCTGGATTTCTTGATTTCTCGACTTGTTCCGCTTTTGCGACGCTGCTGCTAATCAGTTCAAATGTTTGTCATGACCATAGACTGAACATATCGATATGTACAGTCTATGGTCATAGTGTTACACGGCTTTCAGGGTCCAGATTGATAATGTGTTTCGTTAATAATGTGTTTTGTTAAATTCAGAGTGACACACATATCAGTCAAACCTGTGATTGAATAATGCAAGAAAAAATAAAGTTTAATGTCATACTGTTGAACATTCAAAGCAATAACTTTTCTATGGAGACAGAAAAGTTACATAGTGCACCTTTAAGAACCGGGTTAGTAAAGTCAAATCCAGAAAGAATGCCATGTAATTGTTATTTTATATTTGTTTGGTCCAGGTTTGAGCCCAGTCTAATGGGTGGCTAAGCAAACGGTTTCTCACAGCTAATGCTAACTAATATTTAAACGTAAAATATAAAGAAACAACAATTAAAGTGTTAAGTAAAGACTACCTGATTATTTGTATTAGTTAATTTTGTTATTTATGATTTATATTTTATTTATAATTTTTGCTATTTATGTCTGATTTTTAAGTATTTATTAATTTTAGTGTGACTCTGCAAAAAATCCATAGGGATAGAATTGGACAGGAAGTATCTAGTAGCACAATAGGCTAGTCATCTATAAAAAAAATACCCAACTGAAATTCTGTGCACAGAGTCCATTGTGATGTAGACTTAATTTGGTCCTGTTCTTTTCCTGGTTTGGTGCTGAGTTTAGTTCCACTTTAGTATCAATTTATATGTGGTGTTTGTGAGTTCAGATCTTGTATTTCAAACTCAAAAACAAATCTTAAACTGCGAACGCAACAGAGCATTTCAATTGTAAAACTCAAGTCAAACAGATCACTGCATTTGACTGAACTAACACACCCAAGGTATCAAACTGTGCTTTGAGTGGCCTTTGTGAAACTAGGTGTGTAATTATATGACTAACTGTTTCAATTAAATGTGACAAAAGTAAAAAGTTGAGCCAAACGCACCTCTTTCCCGCCTTCTTCATTTGAATCCTGTTTTGTTTTTTACTCATAACTTTTGACTTCTACTTGAATAAACTTTCATGTGCTGTATTTTAGTCAACAAAGCGTGACAAGTTGAGTGCTTCACAACTAACAAAGAAGCTGAAGGTCATTACTTGCGAGCGTTAGTTAAATATTACATAAATGCAACACTGACATTTGACTTAATAATAAAATAAGGCCATTATGTTTTACAGTGTATTAGCATTCTTTTCAATCTAATGCTAGTACCTTTATCCAGTCCTCAGTGTATAATTTATCACATTAAAACATATGGGTGTCCTGCTAAATATTACAAATTGTTTAAAGTCTATATAACAGGTTAGACTACACATTTCACCTAAACATTTTGCTTATTTGTCCCCAGTTTGGCAGTTTCTGTAATGTTTATCCTGGTTGGGTAAAAAAGTGACAAAGGTAGAGGTAATTCTACAACTGTAAAGTAGCAACCATTTTGAAAACAAGGGCCAAAATCCATATAAATTACACAATAGTTATGATTTGAGAAATAATAATACCTGATAACACCTTTATTTTGTTGAATTTAAACTAAATTCTAAACATGTCATTTGTCTTTAAATTGTCTCTGTATTTTCAATGTCACATCGCTTTTTGATGACATCGATTCTGTTTACTTCCTGTCATTTTAAACTTTTATTTTTCAAAATTTCTTCACAAATTGCAACTTCACAAATGTAAACTATGCAAAAATATTTACCACAGGTGCCCTCCCACCAAACTAAGCCATAAACGGAATATCAAGAGAACCTGCCACATTAAACCTAAAGCTCACTGCTACATTTCTGTGCATTGTTGCTATGGCACTGTCCACGAAAACAAGACGAGCAGATCTTGAGTAAATCCGCCCGGAGAGCATCAGAGTCCGATCGAGTGATGTCCTCGGATCAATAGCACATTATAGGACTCAGAGGAGGGGAGGTCTCCGAGGGAACGACAGCAGAGGAACTGAGGAACGAGGATCTGAGAGAAGAGGGAGGTGGACGGGAGGGAAGGAAGGAGAGGGAGAGAGGCTAATGAGGTGAGAGGAGGTGTATCACTGATGAAAGACCTCTGCCCACACTTCAACTGTAGAAAGAGTGAATCCAGTCAATACTTTATCTGTTGTATAGTTTGTGTTCTGTGCATCTTTTCAGCCACTGTCTCAACTCTCATCCTCAGTTCAGACTTAAAGGGCCCATGACAGGTCGGGCTACCCATTTAACCAAAATGTAGTTCAGATAAACATATTTCAAAATTAGCTAAAATTCTTTACATATTTTACACCGTTTTCGCAATTTTTAGCTTTTTAATTTTACTTCCTGGTTGTAAAGTATGACATCACACTAGGAAATTACCATAGCAACCACACTGTACACTGGGCCAAAACCCATCTAATGTCACCTTTTTAAAAATTTGATAAATAAAAATAAATGTAAACACCTTTATTTTGTTGAATAAATGTTTAAAGGGTATTTATTTTGTGTAAATTATGCGTAACCTTTGTCTCCCCAGTGTGATGTCATCAGTTTGTTTACTTCCTGTATTTTTAAACAGGTTTTTCAACAAGCAGTGAAGTGATTGGTGAAAAACTATAATTTATTTTTACAACAGATATTAATACACTAAATAAAGTCAAATTTTGAAAATCATAGAAACCTGTCATACGCACTATAAATTGTCATCTGTTTGATCTGCTTCTATAACTCTTAACGTATGTATGACAGGTTTTCATGATTTTGCCTTTATTTGGTGTAGTAATACATGTTGTAAATATGAATTATAGGTTTTACGCCAATCAAGCAGACGTTTGTGTGGAAAAGTTGAAAAATCCGTTGGAAGTTAGAGAAAGTGAACAAACTGATGACATCACAGTGGGGAGACAAAGGTTATGCATAATTTACGCCACAGAAGGTACATTTTGACCGTTTAAATATTACTTTTAAAAAAAAAGGTGTTCACGTGTATTTGTACAATTAAAACAAATCTGTGACTTTAGATGAGTTTTGGCCCAGTGTACAGTGTGGTTGCTATGGTAATTTCCTAGTGCGATGTCTTCATTTACAACCAGGAAGTAAAACAAAAACCTAAAAAATTGCTAAACCGGGAAAAAACTGATTTTTCACTTCGCTTTGGGTCAGTTTCATGGTTATTTTGGGGGTCCCGGCCAGAAAAGTTTGTGAACCTGCTCTAGAGGAAGTCAAAACGTCAGCGTCAACAGCATCCAGATGACAACCTTTGAAACCTTTTCTGCCCCACAACTTTAAATCATTTTATCCCTCACTGACACTTTCTGGAGTTGTAAGTTTAGTTATTTTAAAGACAACTTGACAACTTTTATATTTCACAAGGTGCAGCACTTTGGAAACGGCACAGTTTGTAAATGTGCTGTAGCCACTGGACTGAATAGCGACTAATGATGTGTGATATTGTGTGTAATGACACGGTTTGGGTTTTGTCCAAATTAGTCAATTTACATCTAAATCTGAGAAGCATCAAGAGATGTTTTACAAATGATATCACAGATGTCGGGACAGTGATGGTCCCTGAGTCTCAGGAGACAAAGCTGCATTATGGAACATCTGGAGAGCACTTTCAGCTGTCCATCTGGAGTCTAACACTCTAGATTTAGTTCAGGTTTTAGTCACTTTCTTTGCATAATACAATATTAATCACACCCTTTCAGTGCGTACTATGACGGCACGTATACTGTGCCCAGTCTGTGTTTGTGCCACAGACCATCTGTGACTTTAAGTGCCACGGTTGTATTTATTTATTTTTCAGAATCAACAGTCCCTTCTCTCGCTCTGATGTTGAACCATGACAGACAAACCACTGTCTTAGATAGTATAGGAATAGTTCTCCTGTCTGTCGTACATAATGGTCTGTGCACAGCACCAGTTGGATTCAACTGTTTCTCACAGCTAATACTAACATCCATTAAAATGTGAAATATGGAATAATCAACCAATAAAACTTCAACGACTGTCAGACTTTGTTTCTGTGAAGATCAACATCAAAGGATTTGTTTTACCTATACCATTTATCACACGGAAAAATCTGAAAGTATTATGGTAATAAACAAGGTCTGTTATTGAATCTAGTTGAGTTTCATTTGAATGACAGCTAGAATCTCTCCCTCGTCTGAACAGGTCCAAACAGGAAGAACAGCAAATGTCAAGACAACAGCTAAAGGGGATCTTAACAAACAACCAAACACATAAACAAACAAACAAACAAACAAACAAACAAACAAACAAACACATCATCTCAATCTGTAAATTTTATCTGATGGACTTTCCTAAAACTTTCCATCCACGTTTACACAAAGAGAACACACGCTCAGCTCTGCTCTGTCTTTTCTGCATATCTCATGTTTCTAAACCACAGTCTGTATCTGGTTCTAGTTCAGGTTCTGACAATCACAGCGCACATGGCCGACAGAAAGCCGTGGCTGCGATCAGAGCGACGCCCGAGCAGCCAATGTCAATCCTGATTACTAATTCATCCGGAGCTCCAGTCCCTCCCCCTCGTCCCGTCCGGCGTTTGTCCCATCGAGGAGCGTCCCAGGAGGGGCAGAGTGAGAGGTGTGTCCTGGATAAGTGGCATCTGTGGAAGTCCTGACGGAGGAGGCGAGGGGGAGATGCTTTTCCCCGTGGGACGCAGCGGAGGGGGAGGAGAGATTAGAGATTCTCTGATGGAGAACGTTAGAATACATTAACCCCAAAACTGAATTAAAGCGGTGCATGATTGTCTAAAATGTATTTTGTTTGACAACCAAGAAATGAGTTCTGTATGTAATGTCTGGATGATAGTGTAACGTTTGACTGTTGGGGATATTACGAACTAAATCGATGTTGTTCTTTGTCTTTAGTGCGTCTGTCTGACCTGTCCGCTGTTATTGTGAGATGATTAAGTGAGCATTACACACTTGTCACATGTCACTCATTCAAATGATTCCTTGATCCATAAATAATAAAATACATAACAATAGCGCACAATAACGTGACTGAGTGGGACAAATACTGAGTCAAAAACAGAGCAATCTATACAAAACTATGTCTGTTTAATCTTAATTTCACTCTAAAAGGGATTGGTAATTATATGCATTGAATATGTCATTAAAAATAAATATACTAATTTGCAATGCAGTTTGTAAAAAGGTTATTAATTGTAACCGACTAAATCAATGGTGCCCAAAGTTGGGCCGCGGGCCAAAGCTGGCCCTCCTGGGGGTCTAATTTGGCCCGTGAAGGGTGCTGAGATTTATGAGGAGGAGGATCTATTTGATAAAACTTCATGCTAAAAAGACTGTCAGCTGGTGCAAAAGAGACCCAATCAAGTCTATTCGCCTAATTAGTTAATAAAACAAAATGTATCATGTCTTTGCAAACAAAGAATTTTGTGTAGCCCGTATACATAATTTTGGCCCGACAAGGAAAAAAATTAACGAATTTTGGCCGACTGAGGATATAATTTAGGGCACTCCTGGACTAAAGGTTAATGTCAGCCATGTTTGCTTGTCCATAAAGTCCCTGCACGCTTGTGTTTGTCTGGTCACTGTTTTCATCTCCTCCAGTTGAGATGGCTGTGATTGACAGGTGCATTAGCCAATCACTGACACACATCAAAACAAACATGGCTGCTTATGAGGAAAAGAGGCGTGATTTTGTTTGATTTTGTTCTAAATGACAGCTGAGCTCCTTTGTTCCACATGCGTCACTGAAATAAACAAATCGGATTGCACGGTTCTGTTGGAGTTTGGCTCAAGGTGCGAAGTGTTTTTTCTTAATCACAGGAAAATTAAACATCTCTCCATGAAAAGCAGTGTGGAGACCAAGTCAAGACCAATGTCCAGGTCAGATCTGTGGAGAGGTAACTGCATTTTCAGTGAGAATGCACGTTTTATGACGTATTCATTGAACTCTTACATTTTTATGCCATGGACTGTGAAACATTCCAGGCAGAGCAACAGCAGACCCTCCACCAGAATTACAAAAATTACATACTGCAAGTTTCTAATTCTGATTTTAAAAATGCAATCTGATCTAAACCCTGTTCTGAATGTAAACTACTGTGAAAAAGTACAGTATGTGGCAGAAGGAATGACATTCTTCAGAATAAATAAATAATTAACCGAATGAATAATGTGTTAAATTCATATAAGGATTGAGTGTGAGTGTCATTTATAATACGGCCTTTACTGTAATCTAAACTGTGTTAAAATCCTGAATGTGCCTCCAGATGTGTCCCGTTGTGGTATCCCGGTGCAGTCTGTCACGCGTGAGGCTTAACGTGTTCATGCGCTGCAGATGTGTCCGTGGGTGTGGGGCATTTGCATATAAAACGAAGCAGGTAAAGATAAATCAATCAGGACACTGGCCGGGGAATAGCTGTGTAATCAAGACGAGGGGGAGGGGCCTGACTCCGGAGGGGGTTTCTTTGTGTAAAATGAATCTAAATGTGAAAATATGATGAAAAATGTACCTTTATTGTGTCTGTTTAATAAGCCGTTCTAATGAGAATTGAACTGACAATGTAATCTACAGACTTTATCATAGAACAAACCGGCTTTTCGATGTTTGGTTGCTGCGCTGGAGTGATTTAACTGCTTAACTAGATTGAATATCTGGTTCAATTCCTGCACATATTTGTTTTGTCGATGATCAAGACACTTCAGAGTTCAAGCTGCCACACTAAACACATACAAGAGAAATCGAAATCGAGTCAAAATTGCAATTTAAATGGTCTAAATGAGCAAAAAGTAAGATAATTTCTTCTAAAAACAGCAAAATATCTTCTCTTATTCTAATTTAAAATGTACAATTCAGTAATTCGTGTAATGAAATGCTTGGGGTTCTTCCATCGGGGGGTAAAGGGTACTGCTTTCCCCGGGGCCCAGGGCAGGGAAGGGCCCTCAAAAGCCCTCTACACTTTAATATATTTTGTTGTAATAAAATGCATTGTGGTTGAGTCCTTGAGAGACTAATTACAATTATGCATGACATCCAGGGCCTCATTACTCATTTAAAAAAGAGGAAAATCACTGTTCACATCTTTGCCAAGTTGTTAACAAATAAAACTAGTGATTACAATTTTCACTTATTGTTTTTTGTTTTTATAATTGTACGTTTTAAGATTTTTGTGGAATTGCCCTGGTAATTATTGCAAAAACAAACGGTTCAAAATCCTACTATGAACTGGGAGCCACTCAGGATGTCAGTAAACTAAGAGTTATTGTTTAGTGGACGTAGAAACAATCATGTGTTTTCTATAATAACAACAATAACAATAATAATCACATTTGCTAGAATACATAAATCATATAAACATTATTTGAATTAAGAAATATAACTTGAAAGATTATAATGAAAACAAAAATGGCTTCTACACCAAGATCCACAGAGATTCAATTAAATTCTGTGAAATATGTCAACAATTTGTCAACTAACTGTACTTTGATAATCGTAATAGTTATCTGGACTGTACAGACCTCTAAACAGTTTATAACAGAGACATTGGCATTATTGGGTAGAATTGTGAAAAGGAATAAACCATTTCTGATTTTCATCAGTAACGCACGTAATTACTATAAATATTCTCCATATTTCAACCTTTATTTGGTTGAAATTGTACAAATCATACTTCGACTTATTAAAAAATAATTGCTGTCTGGTCAACAACTAAAATAATTGCTGATGCATCACTGTGTAGGTCTGTAGGTCTGAGGATGCGCAGACTCCCCTCTCCCCAGACACTTCCTTGGTCTCCTGTGAACACACGAGGCGCTCCCTCTGTCTGCACAAAAGAACACCTCAGCCACTGTCGCTTCAAGTTGCTTAGATCAGCATTTGTCTTTATGTGAGAGGCGCGTGTGTGGACCACTCCAGCCCAACAGGAAAGTCAATTATGGACCAAACAAACACAGAGAGAGAGAGGGAGGAGGGGGAGAGAGGGAGGGAGAGAGGGGGGGAGAGGGAGGGAGAGAGAGAGGGAGGAGAGAGGGAGGAGGGGGAGAGAGAGAGAGAGAGAGAGAGAGAGAGAGAGGGGAGAGGGAGAGAGAGAGAGAGAGGGAGAGAGAGAGAGGGAGGGAGGGAGGGAGAGAGAGAGAGAGGGAGAAGGGGGAGAGAGGGAGAGAGGGAGAGAGGGGGGGAGGGAGGGGGGGGGTCAGAGAGAGAGAAGGGGGAGCAGAGAGAGGGAGAGAGAGAGGGGGAAGGGGGGTAGGGAGAGAGCAAAAGGGGAAGAGGGGAAGGGAGAGAGAGACAGAGAGAGAGAAAGCGAGAGAAGAGAGAGAGTGTGAGAGCAAGAGAGAGCTTGAGAAAGGGAGAGACAGAGCGAGAGAGAGAGACAGAGATAGAGAGAGATAGCAGAGAGAGAAAGAGGAAGGGAGAAAGCGATTGAGAGAGAGACAGAGACAGAGAGACCGAGAGAGACAGAGAGACAAAGAGAAAGGCAGAAAAAGGCGATGACAGAGAGACGGATGAGAGAGGAAAACGATGACATGAGAGAGGAAAGAGGGCGATAGATTGAGACTGAAAAAGAGATAGAGAGCTGCTGCTGACCAGAGGAATTAAAGAGAGAAAAATCCAAACGAGCTTCGATCCAGAGTTTACGGCTCCATCGACCTTCAGGACAAACACAGGGGCACAGATCTGAGCCTGTCATTATTAAAAGCATGTTTTTGTGAGCGTTTATGTTGTATTTCTTGTTCTTTCTTTGTGTCGTGCACTTGTCAGGCCTTGTCCGGGTTTTAATTTCATAACAAAGCAACAGAAGTCATCACATAGAGACAGAACAGGCATCGTGTGTTCAATTTGTTTTGCCACAGTTTGTTGTAAAACCAGCTGTTTGGGTCAAAACAAAACTGCTGTCAGCGTCGAATAAGAAAGTGCTGGTGCTGTTGGCAAATAGACTCCGATCTTTCTTCTGAAAGTTGTGAAACGCACTTCATAAAGTCATCGCGGGATAGTTAGGATGCTAGGAATGTGATACGAAACTGGGGAATATGTTTGTGCAGTTTAAAGTCTATATGACAGGTTGGACGACACATTTCACTAAAATGTACTGAACATCATTAAATTTAAGATAGTACTTAACATTTTGCCCATTTGTCCCCAGTTTGACAGTTTTTGAGAAGTTTATAATGTTACTTCCTGGTTGAACATGAGCAGCAACCACTGTTACCTAGCAACCATTTTGAAAACAAGGGCCAAAAGCCATATAAATTACACAATAGTTAGAATTTGACAAATGATAATACCTGATAACACCTTTATTTTGTTGAATTACTGTTTAAACTGTCAGTTGTGTGTAAATTGTCTCTGTGTTTACGAGGGCACGTCGCTTTTTGATGACATCACAGAGGGATTCTGTTTTAGAACTCAGCTCAACTTCACAAATGTAAAACTATGATAATAATTTACCACAGGTGCCCTCCCACTAAACTAAGTCATAATTAGAAAAATATGAAATTTTAAAATAATCTAGTTTCTGTTTTTATGATTTGCTAATTTTGACTTTATTGGTGGCTTTATACCTGTTGTAAAGATAAATTATAGTTTTATACCAATCAAGTAGCCCTTTGTGGAGGAAAGTGGAAAGTTAAAATTATAGAAAGTAAAATAAAAACAAATTGATAACATCACATTTTGAGACAAAATCAAAACTTTAAAACTCATTCAAAACAACTTTTTGATACTTTAAACATTGAGTCACTAAAATAAAGTTGTTCATATATTTATATTTATCAATTTTTAGAAATTCTGCGACAATAGATGAGTTTTGTGTACAGTGGTTGCTGGGTAATTTCCTAGTGTGATGTCATCATGTACGACCAGGAAGTAAAATTACAAACCTAAAAATGTGCTAAACCGTGATAAAATGTGCAAACTTTTTAGCAAAATTTTTATTGTACTTATCTAATCTGCATTTTAGTTAAATGAGTAATGAGTCCAACCTGTCACTTTAAAGGACTCATTATGCTTTTAGAAGTTAAAATAATGTTTGAAAACCACACATTACTTTACAGTCAGGCGTTCCCTCATCAGGATTGGTGTTAGAGTTACGACCAGAGCTCCTGAAAAGGCAAATAAAACTTGAATAAAGAAACAACAGTCGCCATTCATGTCTCAAATCAGTGGGTGAATGACGAGACGGAACCGAAGCTCCCTCTAGTGTCCACTTGACCAGATGTGCTTCCAAAACAAAAACCTTTCACGATATTAAAAGTATTCTAGAATAATCATGCAATAATAAATGAAAAATAACTACTACTATTAATATTGAAAGTGAATTATTATATCCATCCTTATTCAACCGTTAGTAATGCTTTTTCTATTACCATTACATTACATTACCATTACTACTGGCTGCAGAGGGGGAGACAAACAAAAGCTAGCTCAGAAGCACACAGTTGTAATGATGGATGCAGTAATTTGACGGCAGGAATCGCTCAGAATTTGGTGAAGATTAATGAACTTAAAAACAGCACAGAAGGCCTCTGGAGCTCTAACTTTGAGATCACAAATCTGAACAATTTGAAACTGAGTGTTTTCTGAGGCTCAGAGCCAAAGGAAATTATAAACAGAGCATGATTAATAAAACACGTGCGAACGAAGCTGAATACAACTGTAGTTATAACAGGATTAAAAGAGAGAAAAGTTCAATTTGCATGATACGTGTGCTTTAAAACTGTAAAAATCAGGTACAGCGTCAAATTACAGAGTTTTATGTGATAACTTTTGGACAAGAAACTACAATAACTCGACTCAACATGGTGTAATAACATTTGGTTGTTATGAGTTCCTCTGCACACATGTGGCCCCCTCATAACGAAGGCTAATGCTCATTCAGGGACACAGGAGTCTGACGCTGCTAAACGATGAGGTCTTTGCTCAAAGCAGGCAGTTCACTTCCTTCATTTAGACCAAGAGAAATGTTGGGATCCTGTCCAAGATGTCCGCCCGCTGCCAGCTCCCTCCCCGCGCCCCGCCATTATCTCTCCTAAACACCGCTCTAATGTCTGCAGGAGCATCATCATTTCACAAACCTGCCATTTACCCACAGTTTACAGGTGACGTCATCCACAGAGCCACGCCCACTGCAGCAACAACACAACAGGGATTTCCCAAAGATCTGCTGCTACTAATACTACTGCTACTACTGCTACTACTACTACTACTATTAATACTGCTACTACTACGACTGCTTCTACTATTACTACTGCTACTACTACTACTACTACAACTAGCTACTACTACGACTGCTACTACTATGACTGCTACTACTATTACTACTACTCCTACTACTACTACTACTACTACTACTACTACCACTACTACCACCACCACCACTACTAATACTGGCACCACCACGGCCGCTACTACCACTACTACCGCTACCATTACTACTACCACACAACCGCTACCACCATTACTACCACCCCACCACTACTACCACCACCACCACCACCACCACCGCCACCACTACCATTACCACCGCCACTACCACCACTACCACTACCACCACTACCACCACCACCACCGCCACCACCACCACCATTACCACTGCTACTACCACTACCACCACCACCACCGCCACCACCACCATTACTACCGCCACTACCACTACCACTACTACCACCACCACCACCGCCGCCACTACCACCATTACCACTACCACTACCACCACCACTACTACTACCACTACCACCACCACCACTACCACCACTACCACACTACTACCACTACTACTACCAACTACTACCACCACCACCGCCACCTACTACCATTACTACCAACTACCACTACCACCACCACCACTACTACTACCACGACTGCCACTACCACTATGACTGTTACTACCATTACTACCAATACCCCTACCACTACTACTACTACTACTACTACAACTAGCTAGTACTACTACCGCTACTACTATGACTGCTACTACTATTACTACTACTCCTACTACTACTACTACTCCCACTACTAGTACTACTACCGCTACTACTACGACTGCTACTACTATTACTACTACTCCTACTACTACTACTACTACCACTACTACCACTACTACTATTACTACTGCTACTACTACTACTACTACTACTACTGCTTCTGAGTTCTAAAATGGAATCTTTTTGTGCTTTACCTACGCCGTCAAAACTCGCTGTGGTCTGAGAGACTCATGAAAAGTGCTTATAAACGCCTGGAGAAAATCAAAACATTAAAAAAAAACCACAGAAAGTCTAATATAATCTCTCAAACGAGGGTATAAAGATATATTTCTGCCATTTTGTGTTTCATTTTATGGTCCATTCATGTTTTAAGCAAAACTTGTTCTTTAACATTAACTGGAACGTGGTAGTACATTCGTTATGCGTTGTTAATCGACTGAATATTGTTTAAAATAACAAAATTATGAAAAAAACAAAACAAAAAAGAAAACAGCTTTAAGATATTCTAAATGTTACATAGTGCACCTTTATCCAGGACAGTAGATCATCCACATATTTTGGCCTGTTTCCTCACACCGTGCAGTCATCAGTCCAAAGTGGCTCTCGTTTCCCAATTAACCGAAGCCAATGACGTTTGTTTCACCGTTGCCATAGTTACGGTCTCTGTCATGTGACCTGGCCTTTCGCTCCACATTTGAACCTCTCCAGCGCTGCTCACAGATGGCATTCTCAGACGCCATTTTGGAAAGGTCACCGCTGTTTTGTTTTGTCTGTTTGTAGCCCTTTGTTCAGGCGTAAACACTGAACGCAGGTGTAAGCGCTCGGCTCCTCCTCTTTGGGGGGTTTTTGTGGCCTTTTTCTGCAGAGCGCGGACAAATTCCCACAAACACTACACCGGGTTGTGCCCCTTTCTATGGACCTGTGACGCATGCTAATTATGGTCAGGGGAAGGACTCATTTACATGCAGAGGAAACGGTCTTGACCAAATGTTGTGTGAGGCCTGAGATACCAAACACGCATAAATTACTGTCTGTCAAGGTTCAAACTTACTTTTTTTTGGAAAAAAAAAGAAAAAAAAGAGGTAAGTCTGTTAACCTCTGAACAAGTTTCTGTTCATGTTTATAATTTATCTCAGCCACTCCTAAACTCCTTCTCAACCCCACAATCCCTCAGGACCCCAATAATATTTTAATCTCTCAAAGAATATGCAATGTTTTTACTTTTAAATTTTGAAATAAAAATAGTAATGGCTGTAGGCTTAATACTGATTTAAAGTGATTGATTTAAACTATTACACTGTGAAAATCAGTTTTTAAGATACATTTTCTTTTCTGCTTCTTGTGTGGACGTTTGCAGCTCCTCTGCAGTGCCTCTGGAGCCCTCCAGGGGGCTCTAGACCCCACTTTTAGAACCACTAATTTATCCTATATACCAGTGTTTCCCAACCAGGGGTACGGGACCCTTGGGGGCACACAAACACTTGTACTTGTACTTTGATTTCAAATTTAAAAGAAAGCAAGATTTGAAGATTAGTATTTGAACATAAAATGTTCTTAGTACTTTTAGCCTTAATAATGTTTCTGATTATTTTGAACATACAATAGTTGTTGAATTAATTATTACCAAAGAAACACTGCACATGGTAAAGAGCACATGAAAGGGGACCAGTGGTGGACCTAGGAATTTTGGGGCCCAAGGCTAAATTAAGTCCAGACCCCTCCTCATTTATTGAGACTTTCTTTAACTTTTCTATCATGTCTCTTGAATTGTTCTTGAAGGAAGCTTTTGGTTTTTGTTGTTGTTGTTTTTGAAGCATTGTAAACAGCTTTAAACAGAGGGGTTTGGGGGTCCTTCCCTTGAAAATTATTTAAGGAATCAGACCATATTTCCCGTTTCTTGGTGCACATTTTAATACATGATTTTCAGTTGTAATTTTATAATGTTATATTTTATTTACTTACTACTTACTACTTAGCTTTATTCGGGGGGTGGGTTTGGGCAGAATTACTGACAATCCCAGACTACTTTGTTGGTCTTTTTTCTTGTTTAAGAGTACACTGCACAACTTTACTGTAATATTGAGACTGTTTCAGAGCCTTGCGTCTATGATGAACGTCAAGGGCATCTGATTGGGGGCCCCTTCAGGTTGGGGGCCCAAGTCTATTGTGGCCCGTTGCCTAACGGTACGTCCACTGAATGGGACACTCAAGACAAAATAGAATGTCGAACACTGCCATATCATAATGGCCTTGAGATTTTTTTAACAACACAAAGTTTGTTTCTCTGCTCCTCCCACAACGACACTGAATAAAATCTCCCAAAGCATCCTTCAACAAAAGAACATTTAACTCATTTGGGTAGAGAAATAAATTTTGCAAACATGTTCCGGTCCAGTATTTGGCGGCACGATGCTGTAGTGGTTAACACTTCTGCCTCACTGCATGAAGGTCCTACAGCTTGAGTCTGTGTGTTCCCTTTGAGTGCCTCTTTCCCCAAAAACAGTGTAGATTTCATTTGGAGACCGGAATTCCCTCTTAAACCTTGTTCCCTCACGCCCACGCTTGCCTCTCAAAAGAAAAGAAGATTACCAGATATTTTAGCCATTACATAAACATTAAATTGTAGTCAACTTTAATTCAGTTATAAAGCCAAAGAAGTTCTAAATCTGAGCTATCATTTTGTGAATTTTGTGCTAATTTTCTTGAGATTTTGGAGTTGATGATCCCCACATTTCAGAGTGAAGTGTCAAAATTGCTGCTTCAATCCAGCTCCATCGTGTCCTTGTCACATTAAAGCACAGGTGGCGCCGAAAAACACGACGTTAAACTCCAGATCACGTCGAGTTTGGGAGAGCAGCTTTGACGAGACCAAGTGTTGTTAATCAAAAGGCTAATCATCACATTGGTCCTGATGTATTAATGATAGCGCTAATGCTAGTGTAGATAAGCTAATGAGGCCATCACTGCTCTGGCAAAACTAATCACATCGAAGACTCTCCCTGTCGTATCCAATCTGCATCAAACTCCACCCAGACAAACAGGACGGTACAGTCTCATAAATAATTACACCTTTGTCCTAATGAATGAATAAAAAGCTATTGCGGTTGTTATTTGAAACGAAAATATTTACCTTGTAGAATCGAAATATTGTGTGCCAAGTGCTATCAGTGATTCTGTATTTAGATTTTACTCTGATTTTATTACTATCACAGTTATCATCTTGAAGTTTACAAATCCATGTTCTGGTTTAGGCCACGTGTTCATCACAAAATGATACCAAAACTATTGCTTTGAAAGAAAAGTGTCGTCTTTCAGGGTGAGACGCTGCAGGTGAACAGGAAAAAATCTTAAATGTAAAGATATCGATTTGAAACTTCTTTACTCACATAAATGTAAGAAAAAAATATATAATAGGTTTTTCATCATGTTATGTTTTCATGGAAGAATAAGGCCAGAATTACACAAATGTGAGACATTTAAATCTGAAAATTTGACAAAACCAGGTTTTAATTTCTTACAACATATTAGTTACAAAAATGATTTACAGAGGGCATTTTGGATGTCTTATTCTGACTTGATCTGACTGAATATTGGCCTACAAATTCAAATTTCGCCTCATTTCTTTGAATTAAAACTTAAATAAATCAGGCTTAGAATTAGCTATCGACAAATCCTTCAGAACGTTTTGTCAAAATCTCGTTCGGTACAAGATTGTACAGTTTGGTGTGTGTGGGATCTACTTTAAGGCTGATCTTTTTCTGTCTGTGGGTGAAAAATGCATTTTAAGAAAATGGCCTTTGAACAATGTCTCAGAGAAATCTATGGATGACGTGGATTCAATGAAATAATAAATCCATGAGCAAACTGTTTGCAAGTTTGTTGCATATTGAGAAAGCACTGACCAAAAAAAACAAAAACGAATAGAATACTACTAATAAAATAATTATTACTTGTGTTTCAAACTGTCACATAAGATATTTTTTTTACCACTGTTTTACTTCCTTTTGGCCTAAACCTCTGTAGGAACATAACACACGCTTGTGATGTTAAATTACTCTTTGAAAACTGCAGATGCAGGAAATATATAATATGTCTTTAGTGTTTTAAAGCCGAGCCTCACGTTGATCCTCACAGAGGCACATCTACCTGTTGAAGGTTCTGTTGTGGGTTGAATTCTTCTGCAAGAAAAGTCCACTTGATTTGGTTTTTTGGTTTCAATTTGAGTAAAACAGTGAGTGCAACAAAGCTCATTTAATTTATTGCAACAGCTCATTATCCCACCTACTGGCCCACAGTGGCATAACAATGAAACGAGGACCGCTTTCGACAAGTCAAAAATAAAATAATTATGCTGGTTAACTTTTGCTAATTTGTAGGTGCCGTTGGATCATCAAAACAGAGTAAAAGACCTTTAAGTTGTCAGTGATACAAAAGATCAAACCTGTAATATTGAAAATTATAAGTTACAAGAGTCAAAATTGTTGCTCTTTCAAAATGTTACAACAAAACTTAAAGTGCTTTTGGCCAGTTTTCATGTTTTTCTCATTGGAGAGATAACCGGGAATGCTTTATAGTTTTGCTCCAGTCAAGTGGCTGTGTAGAAAACATTTAATAAAAACAAGATCTAAAAGAAAGAAAGCCCTCAATCTATGTCATAAAACGAAAGAAAGAACTCAATCTGTCATTAAACATTCATAATTTCAAGAATATGTTGCATCATCTTGTACCACACACCACACACTCCTAAACTGAGTGTGGACTCGGTTTGGTCCTGTTCTAGTCCTTGTTTTGTCCTGACCCAATCCAGGTTTAGTTACAGGTTTAGTCCAGGTTTAGTCCCACCTTTGATGTGGTGAATGTGCAACTATGATCACACCCTGAAGAGTAACAAGGGAAGAATGTGAAGCTCTAATAATAGCTCAAAACTGCTGGTGTTTTTTTCTGATTATTACTTAGTTTGTTTGGAAAGTCCCTGAGGTAAATATTAGTATCATAGTTTTACATGAGTCAAGTTGTTGTCAATTACAGGAAGTAGTGCTGAGTTCTAAATCAGAATCCCTCTGTGATGTCATCAAAAAGCGACGTACCATTGAAAACACAGAGACATTTGACAAACAACTGACACATTTTACAGTTACTGACAGTTTAAACAAACATTGAACAAAATAAAGGTGTTCAAGTATTATTATTTGTAATTTATGTGGATTTTGGTACTTGTTTATATTATGGTTGCTAGGTAACAGTTGTAAAATTACCTCTATGCATGTCACATTTGTTCATGTTCAACCAGGAAGTACAATTATGGAGGTTATTCACCTTATTCTGCCCCGCCCACTTTTGCAGCTTTTTGCACTTTTGTTGTAAACGCACTTCTGTTTGACGAGAACTCCGTTAAAGCTAATGACGAACGAGGGAAAAGTCTCACCGCTAAAATGTTACATAAAGTAGGTTGATTTGTGTAAAATGTTTAATGAACACGAGCAACAACAAGTCAACAACGCACAGATTTCCTGGCTTTTTAGTCCATGTAGAACTTATTGTTATCTGTTGAGCTCGTCTGCTCCATGTAAACTAATACAACAGAAACAAGATGGCGGCGCGTACGGCAACTTCCGGAATAAGGTGAATAAAAACGGTCAAAACGGTGACAAATAGGCAATGTGTTTTTAATTAAAATCTTAAACGGTTTGTACTTGATTTTTACTGTTTTGAAAAGTGAAAAACAGAAGAAGTTCAAGTTCTCTGAGCGAGTTTTGCTGTCCTGGGTAAAGCTAACAAACATCAACATGCTAACGGCGCACTTCCTGCTTCTCGTAGAAAAAAAATGCTTTAGGAAAAGATGCAGAGAAAGTGCGGTGGTCTCTGTTTTTATAGCATATCTGAACCAAGTAAAACAGATTTGATTTTATTCCATGCAAAAAATAAGATACATGAACTAGTTCTGTTTTTCACATTTCAAAACAGTAAAAATCAGGTACAGCACCTTTAAATATAATCAGGCTCATTACGTTTTAGTGAAATGTGCAGTCTAACTTGTCATATGCATTTTAAGTTAATCCATTTAAACCTCATTATGTAAAGTAGATGCAAATACCACTCAGCTAACACTTAGTACACGTCTGAACTGTGCTGCTCAGACCACCCACGTCTCTCTCTGTGTCTAAACCAAACGGGTCTCGTCTGGGTTCTTTTCCCCTCAGAGCGTCGCTGAAACACATGCATTAAACAAAATATGGAGAGAGGGACTTGTTGAAACAATGAATGAAACATGAATGAGAAAGAAAACTTCACATTACTGAGAAAATGCATCTCAAATGTAGTTTTACTCTGTTGATTTTGTACATTTTAATAATAATTCAGGTACAATGTTGATGTTATTTATAAGAAACATTGCGTGTAACCGAGAAATGTTTATGTTTTTCTTGAGAGATGCACTTGTGTAATACTTTGTGACGTTTTCTTTCTTCCTCAGTGGTGTTTTATGGTGTCTGATATCAATAAAAAATGGTACCACCACTGTATATGTGTCTTTGAAGTCTGTGTTTCATGCTATAAAAATGAAAATAAATACAATCTAAAATACAAAATATTCTAATGTCCATTTCTTTTTCGCTTTTACTCAGCTACAAAATTCAAGGGGCAAAAACACACAATTATTCTAAAAGGAATAACATGAAATTTGCTCAAACTGCCGATAACGACGGACCTGAGCTGTAAAGATTAAATATAGATCACTAATATAGATTAAAAGTATAGATTATGGTGATTTTGCCTCAGATTATAATGATTTATCGACTGTTGCTGGTCTCGAGGTGCTTTCTGATCTGTGAGGTCAAAGGTCACGTGGCTGTGATTGTCGTTGCGTTATTACAGACGCTGAAGTGATTCCCGTTAAATCCAGGCCAAACAATAACCTACATTTCCCATAATGCAATTTCCACAGGATTATATGGCAGGAGGAGAGTTAACAGGTCACAGGGAGCACTATATTTATTCTTCTTGTAGACTTGTAATCAACTATTATATAAGTTGAAATGTTGAAGGTTATTGCATTTGTGTCTTGTTCAAATTGAGCAAAAAAGGACAAAAAAAAACAATGATTCCTGTGTTTCGCAAACTGACTGAATGTGAGGATTTTATTTATTCAGAGACACATTTATTTAAGTTTTTGTCCTACCTTAGCTTAATCATTATTTAGAACTACTTTGTTTATGGTTTAGTCTCGTTTTAGATCGTGTTTAGCTCTAATTCAGGCTTGATAAAGTCCGGGTTTGATCTGGTCGAGTGTGAAAGACAAATATTACTTAGTGTGAAAAGTTTGACAACCATATTCAATTGTACATATTAAAATTCTTATTATTATTTTCTAATTAATTTTGTGGGATAATACCTGTTGAAAATGTATATTATAGTTTGCACCAATCAAGTGGGAAGAAAAGTTGAAAAATATACATACATTTCTCTTTCTTAAGTAAGATATACATACGTCAGTGCATGTATGTTTTTGTTTTCTTTTGTTATTATTATTATATTTTTTAGATAAACAGTATTTGTTTAGCGCCGTGACTGTGCTGCTGTTCGTCGAGTGTCCTGCAGAGGGCGCCGTTCACTTTGACTGTCCGCTCCACGAGCTCATGTGTCATGCTCGGCACGTGCTTCGCGAGCACAAACACAGTCTGTGTTTTTCCCACAGCTCAGTGACACTTCAGGTAAGAACCAAAAGATCCGGCTTTGTAAATAAAAAAAAAAAAAAAAGATATCCTTCTTCCTTGAATATTTGGCTTTCTTGTGGGAACACGGAAATATTTTAAACAAGATATGAGAACATTTGATCACCTTCTTCCTTATGGGATTAACTAAAAAATGAGTTGGCTACAAATACAAAATATACTACAAATATAGTAGTAGTAAGTAGTAGTAGTAGTAGAAGTAGTAGAAGTAGTAGTAAGTAGTAGTAAGTAGTAGTAAGTAATAGTAAGTAGTAGACGTAGTAGTAAGTAGTAGAAGTGGTGATGTAGTGGTAGTGAGTGGTAGTAGTGACCAGTAAAGTAGTGGTAGTAGTAGTAAGTGGTAGTAGTAAGTAGTAAGTGGTGGTGGTGGTAGTGGTGGTGGTGGTGGTGAGTGGTAGTGGTAGTGGTGGTGGTAGTGGTAGTGGTGGTGGTGGTGGTAGTGGTGGTGGTGAGTGGTGGTGAAGTGGTGAGTGGTGGTAGAGTGGTGAGTGAGTGGTGAGTGGTGGTGGTGGTGGTGGTGGTGGTGGTGGTGGTGGTGAGGTGGTGGTGAGTGGTGGTGGTGGTGAGTGGTGGTAAGTGGTGGTAGTGGTAGTGGTGGTGGTGGTGGTGGTGGTGGTGGTAGTGGTGGTGGTAGTGGTAGTAGTGGTAGTGGTGGTGGTAGTAGTGGTGGTAGTGGTGAGTGGTAGTGGTGGTAAGTAGTAGAGTAGTAGTAAGTGGTAGGTAGTAGTAAGTAGTAGAGTGGTGAGTAAGAGTGGTGGTAGTAGTAGTGGTAGTAGTGGTGGTGGTAGTGGTAGTAGTAGTAGTAGTAGTGGTGGTAAGTGGTGAAGTAGTAGTAAGTAGTAGTAGTAGTAGTAGTAGTAGTAGTAGTAGTAGTAGTAGTAGTAAGTAGTAGAAGTAGTAGTAAGTAGTAGAAGTAGTAGTAAGTAGTAGTAGTAGTAGTAGTAGTAAGTAGTAGTAGTAGTAGTAAGTAGTAGAAGTAGTAGTGCTTAAGTTGTAGTAGTAGTGTTGTAGTATCAGTTAAAGCACCACAGGTGAGTGGTTTCTTTCGAGGAATAAACCTATTTACTTTACAGACACTCCTGTAAATCACCTTTTTACAGCTTTGCCATGACAACAAAGGCCTGTCATGATGAATAGTGTACTATATTTGTCGGTGTAAACCTTTATTTGTCCAGGAGTGTTTCATCGAAGAAAAGGTTTCAAAGGTTTCAGCGTCCAGACGACGACCTTTGAGACCTTTTCTATGAAAGCCTGTTATATTGATTTACAAATATTCCTATTATCTCGATAACAATATTCTGATGACATTTTATCATTGTATCATAAACGTGCCAGGTTCAACTATTACTAGGGTGACCAGATATTCATAATTAAAAACTGGGACACATCCGGGTTGGAGCGGGGAGTTACACAAAAATTGTAAAAAGAGCAGGTAATTAAGTGCATTTTCATACACTACACATTCACAGCTCATTCACGACTTCAGTGAACAGTATAATATGAGAAACTTTCATTTTTTGGGCTCTGATTTTTTTGTGTTCTGGTCATTTTCAAGAACAGTTTTCTCTATTTTGGCAATTTATTCCTCTCTTTATTGTTGGTTGGTATCAAATAGGTCAGAAACAGGGACAACTGGGATGTGACTTGTGTAAAACTGGGACAAATAAATGGTTTTGGACACATCTTCTGGGACATGGGACACGGGGCTCAAAACTGGGACTGTCCCGGGTAAATAGGGACATCTGGTCACCCAAACTATTACAAAAACCATGAATGGACCATAAAATAGACTACAAAAATGCAGAAATATAACTTAATATCCTCATTTGGGATATTACACTTTTAATCAGTTCTTTTCCTCAGTTTTAGCAGTTTTAATGTGCGCGACAGCACCAGGCTAGCTCAGTGTTAGCTTAGTGTTAGCGTCAGTACTTCCTGTCTAATTCTAACTCTATGGGTTTAGTCTTAGTCAGTCTAAAATGAATAAATAATATAAGATCAGGCAGTAAACAGTGAGTTTACAAAACAGCTGCATACTTCTCCAAAGGACACTTGAGCGTTTATAAAGGGGCGTGTTTGTGACTCAATGCTAACGCTAATTCTCCTGTTGAGACATAAAAACAAACAAATAAATAAAAAGTGAATAAATAACAAACTGAAATCTTCAAATCAAAAACAACCAGACTGTCTTTACTTTCAAATGTAACTGGTTGTTTACTTCACATGTTAATAAAAGTTAGCATTAGCTGTTAGCCAACTGCAGCGGGGCACAGAGCCCATTTTCAGATATATCTCCCTCTATATTGACCTTTAGTGTGCAATAAATGAGAGATGGACAAGATTATTATTGAGTTCAGTATTTTTTTCTATGTATTGTTTACTCACACTTGTTTTTATGCAAACGTACTACTCAAGAATGTGTTATCGCGACAGGCCTAATGTGTTTGTGTAATTTAAACAGCAGTAAACTGTGACTGTGTCTGACCCAGAAAAGTGTTTTGGTCTCGTGCCTCGTGTCGTTTCTGAGGAAATGACCTTGAGACAAAGACACTACATGTGTTTGTGTCGTATACACTTGTTTCTTTTATTTAAAGGGACAGCGCTGAAGCCTAATCTTTAAAATAGGTCACCAAGCACCAAGTAACACAATGCAAACATAAAGAATAAAACAATGTTGACAACTAAATACAGAATATAGTGCATTTGACAAGTAATTCATTAGCTGTCGATTATTTCAATGGACAATAAAGCATGTTTATTGTTTAGAATGGAGCTGGAGACTGAGTTATACGGTGGAATTCACTGTTTAACTGTCAGATTGTTGATTTGTTGACCTGGTTTATGGTTCATATCTCTGTACTTACTGGACACATGAATGAAGCAGAAATTAGTACAAAGTTCAGCGTCTTATCTGACAGCATAAATAAACAAAAGTGAAATTTAGTTTTCAACTTGGCTTCAGAAAGTGCAGGTGCCATTATTCAACCCCAGATTTCACAAGAAAACGTCGTATTCCAGACAGAAATACATCATTTTGGCACATTCAAGTAAATTACCGTTGCTGTTTTACAGTATTTAACTGGCAATATCATGGACTTTTTTTTTTTTTTACAGTTTTTTTTAACTTATTGTGTGCTGAGACAGGCCCTTTTTGTGTATCTTTACTTATTCATTTGTCCACTGAGTAATTGAGTTTATTCATGTAATGGCATATGTAAAAGTTGTTAACAATTGAAAAAAATAAATTTATGCTTAATCCAAACATTTTAAAAACTTAGGGTTAATGTTTTTTTTTTAAGAGAGTGGAACATCTTCACTTATTTTGAGTTAATGTTACTTTATAATTTTGACTATTCAGCATCCGGGTTCACAGTGATTGTTGTCGGATGAAAAGACTTTAAACCATAATATTAATCCTGTACGACAATTTTTGGAGCCAATTCCTGACAAATATTGCTAAGATTCTCCTTTGGTGGCTCATGAGTTTGGATATTTCTTTCATAACCAGTGAATTTCCCAAAGAGAAATGGTGAAATAATCAAATTCTAGACCTTTATGATGCACGTTTTGTCAAGTTACTGTCTCAAAAGTCACATACAAACTCCCCTTTGAGTATCAAGTTTTCTCATCATCACGCACTATGGTTATTTTGGGATTTTTGTGACGCTGTAATCAGGTTGATGGAGTATTTTCCATCTTGTGGCTGATAAGGAAAAGCAAAATTCCCCAACACTTGTAACAGTTACATAAATGGCTTGTTGCATACTTTTCTAATGAGACTGTTTGTTTTTATCATCAATGCTTAGAATGCCACAGTAGATTAGTAAGCTCCAAGTCTTTAAATAGAAGCTTTCAAACTCTAATGTCACGATCCACTGACAACATTGTACTTTAACAACAGAAATCCAAAAGGAAAATGCACAAATGTTGAACTCGATTGTTTCTATTAACAATAAAACTCACTATACAGCAACAATCAGCATCAGACGGTATTTTTAAATGCCCTGATCAACATTAAAGTGCCTCAGACATGTTGAAGGACTCATTTGACTGAAACACAGTTAAGATCATTATATTTAAGATTTAGCAAAAAATGTTGAATGTTTTTGCCCAGTTTGGCCATTTTTTTGTTTTAAAATTTTACTTCCTGGTTGGAAATCATGAAATAACACATGGAAATTCTGTCACTGTTACCTAGCAACCATGTTTTACGCTTGGCCCAAACTCCTCTAATGTCACAGAAATAATTTTTTGAAAAACAGAAATATATGAAAACTTTATTTTGTTGAGTTATTGTTTAAAGAGTCAAAAAAGTGTGTTTCTTGTGTGTAAAGTTTGTCTCCCCAGTGTGATGTCATCATGTTTTGGAACACTGCTTTCATTCCTGTCGTTTTCAACATATTTGTCAACTTTTCTTCAAAAACTAGTACATCATTGGTGTAGAACTGTCATTTATATTTACAACAGGTTTAATCCCAACAAATAAAGTCAAAAGTAGGAAATCATAAAAACCTGTCATACACACTTTAAGGATAGGCACATAGTCTTTCTTTCTGTACTAATTTATTTATTTGACAGGGACAATTAGCCCTAATTCACAATAATTACTAAGATAGATAGGACAATATTTTGGGCCTTAATTTTTATCGTGTACATTTTCTTTGCAGTAGTGGGGAAATGATTGTTATTTCTATTTAATACAATAGTATTTTAGCTGTAGAGGGTAGAATAAACATTTATGACTGTTTATAGATGCCAACTAAGTAATCCTGCTATTTCCAGTCATTCATTCATTCATTTTCTACCGCTTATTCCCGTTAGGGCTTGCGGGTGACTGGAGCCTATCCCAGTGACTTTGGGCCTTAGGCGGGGTACACCCTGGACAGTGGCCAACTCGTCGCAGCAAACACAGAGACACGGACAAGGACAGACAACCATTCACTCTCACATTCACACACTAAGGACAATTTAGAGTTGTCAATTAACCTACATAGTCATGTGTTTGGACGGTGGAAGGAGCCGGAGAACACGGAGAGAACCCACGGTAACACGGGGAGGACATGCAGACTCCACCCAGAGAGATCGTGTGATGTTGGTCTGGTCTGGGATTCGAACCCACAATCTCCTAATTGGGAGGCAGAAGCTCTAGCTCTAGCAGAAGCTCTAGCCGCTAGCCGTGCACCCCTATTACACATTTTTGTTTTACACCTGTGGAATTTTCTGTGTGCACTGGAATAACACAACATTTTAAGTAAAAAAAAAGAAGAAAATTTAACATAATTTTTCAGAACACTCCAAAAATAGACTGGACAAAATGTTGGCATCCTTAACTGAAATCCATCGCTTTCTATAATCATCAATGAGCTTAAGTTAATAAGGACCATCTTCCTTTGCAAACTGCTCCAGGTCTCATATTGGAAGGGCACCTCTCCACACGTGTTCAATGGGACTGATATCTGGACTCATCGCTCTTTGTTGCCGTCCATTTCTGGGTTTTTGAAGTACGTTTGGGGTCATTGTCCTGCTGGAAGACCCATGATCTGCACATTGCACTATCAGCCAACTGTACATTCTGTATATAGTCTCAGTCTATTTCATTCTTAATTTTATGCATGCCTTTTTATATATTTTTATATTTTATTCATTGTTTTATGTTGCACCTACGCCGAAGCAAGTTCCTACGTTTGTGAATTTCGCTGACAATGGCAATAAACGGTTTTCTGATTCTGATTCTGATTCTGATCAGAACCCCACTGGGCCCTACACTGTGACCCTTTGGTAATGCTCAGAGCTCATGACTCCTTGCACAAAAGTCAAGACGCCCAGTGCCAGAGGAAGAAAAACAAGCCCAGAACATACCCCATAAACAACCTCCACCACATCTGACTGTAGGTGCTGTGTTCTTTTCTGTGGGCCTCATTCTGTTCTCAGTGAACAGTAGACTGATGTACTTTACCAAAGCATTGTATCTTGGTCTCATCTGTCCACAAGACGTTTTCCCAGAATGATTTTGGATTACTCACATACATTTTGGCAAACTGTTGTCTTGCTTTTTTATGTCTTGGGGTCAGTGATAGGATCCGCCTAGGTCTCCTTCCATGGAGTTTCCTGTCATTCAAATTTCAACGGATAATTCGTGCTGACACTGATGCACCCTGAGCTGCAGGACAGACTGAATTTCTTCAGAAATTGCGTATCCTGCATCTGGACTGTTCTGCATTGCAACCTTCATCAGTTTTTCCCTTCGTCCTCGCCCAGGGAGATTAGCCGCAGTGCCATGGGTCGTAAACCTCTTGAGTTGTGCTGGTTAACACAACCAAGAACAGAGCATTTTAACTTGTCCAGTCGCACCTTTGACATCTTTGCGCTTGGACTACAAAATCGCTACGAGGAAAATAAAGATGGCGGTCTCTGCGAGTGGTTAGCCGGAAGCTCTTCACCTTGTTTAGTAGTTCCGCTGTGACGTGATAGACAAAAATACGTAACAGAAAATGCGGATATTGGAACGAACTGAGAAATATGTTGCAAAATGTATAAAAATATATCTCTGCAGCTACTTAAGTGATTAATTTAAACTTTTAGCCACTACCAGACACCCACAGTACACAATAAAAAGTATCTAAGGGCCAAAAAAGTAGATTTTGCATGATATGTCCCCTTTAAAGCGCGCAGTGGACAAAGGATCATCGAGATCTCTGGAGATGGACTTGTAACCTTGAGATTGTTGAGATTTTTCCACAGTTTTGGTTCTCCAGTCCTCAGTCCTCAGTTCTCCTCTTTCTGCTCTCCATGCTTAAATGCGCATCATCATCAAGTTTGAAATGGTGCCAATAATTTTGCCTGGTCCATTTTTAGAGTTTTGAGTGAAATTATGTCAAATTTGCTTTTTTTTTTTCTCTCTGTTTTTTGTGTCATTCCAGTGCACACAAAGGAAATAAACATGTGGAACTGCAATACTTTTAGACAAACTTGATTTTGTGGAAAAATTTCAGATGCACCAACACTTGTCATGACTATATTTTTTTTGACAATATAGGGTTTACTGGGACAATCCTGCTTTAAGGTTAACGTGTCAGTGGCATAAAGTGGTCTCAATAATATCATTAATTGTGATGAATCTACATTTCTCTTGCTACAAAATATACCACAGTTTATTGAAGTTTTGCAGACGCTTTGACCTTTTTCTTCCAGTATCAGAGTGAAGTTGTGAAGTGGAACAGACGGCGGCGCATTGACCTGAAACTGGACACAAACAAACTGAAACTCATGTGTTTAACCATGAAGTCATGGAGCTGGAAACTGAACATGTGCTGTTTCACAATCAATGACGGCGTGAACACAAGATACGCAAACGGTTTAGAATGTGACTCAGGTTTAAAACGGTGAAACATTGTCAGTTTTATGAAGTTTAATAATTAATTTGCTTTTCATTTCATTTATAATTGTTTTACTGCCGGTTGAGAATCACTGTTGGTCTTTATTTAGTACAATTTACATTCAGTTTGTGTCATAAAAGTAAAAGATCATTTCGAGGTGGTTTATTGGAAATATTGGATGTATTATTTTGAATTTCAGCTACATTTGTAACACTTATTCAGTTAAAGATGATTTCTCTCCGGTTTTTGAAATGTACATAACTAGACATGAAGACTATTCATCGGCCAATGTTTAAAGTCACAATTTGAACAAGATTTACAATTATTGAGAGAAGAAACATCACTTTTTAGTGATTTATTGACCAAAACTACACTGAAATACTACCTTTTGTCTCACTGACATTGTTTAATACATCACTGTTGCTCTGGTTTGTGGCCAGTTTTAGTAAGCAGTAGTAAGTAAAGTTATTGTGGCATAAACTGACAAATAAAACAGCTTCACATTTCACAAGTTTACTTTTTTTAGAATATAAAGTTATAAAGTAAAGTTTAAATTAGTCACAATTATGATCATTATTTATATTAAATGTTATTGTGACAATTAAAACTTACGGTGGCCATCAAAATGTATTGACAAAATGGTCAAGACATTTTTACTTATGTAAAATAAAATTGAAGCATAAAACATATTAACAAAAGCGGAAAACATTTTGATAAAAGCAAACAATGTAACATTTAAATAAAAGCGGAAAACATTTAAAGAAAAGCAGAAAAACATACTAAAAGAGGAAAACATTGTTCAGTTATTGGTTTTCAAAGACGGAATGTGCACTTTCCACTTATTAAAAATATGTTACACTTTTATTTATATATTTTTATAATTATTTTGTTTTGATTCTGATTGTTTTACCGTAGGTATAATCATGTTTTGAACTTCTGGGCCACCGTATTAATTAACCAATTAAGGAAAGTATATTTGATGATGAGTGAGTCAAACAGCATGTGACTGTCACTCACTATCAGCTCAGAAACACTCCCTGCAGACGCCGTCACTGGAAAGAGCCGTAAAACAAGGTCATCACAAACCATTCACGGCTGGAAAATGTTGTCAACTTTCCTTCTAAGTTTAGTTCATGATGGACGTCACTCGTGTCATACTTTTGTGTTTGACCTCAGTGCGTCGAAAAAACAGACCTTACCTTTTGTCTTTTTTACAGGTGAATAGAAAAAAGTCTTCAATGTAAAGATATCAATCTGAAACGTCTCCTGTATTTACTCACATCAATAAAAGAAAGTTAGTCATTATGGAATGTTTTCATGTAGAAAAAAAAACAAAAAAAAAAAAACTAATAAATAAACCTGCCCTTGGCGTCTTTTTACTGTTAGTGTGACCTGAACCAGGGTTCTTCATTCGTTTGTTTTTTTTTAACCTAAAAGTGGAATAAATTAGCCTAAGAATTAAATATCAACAAATCTTTCTGTAAGTTTCGTCAAAATCTTGTTAAGTACAAGATTTAAAGTTTGTTGTAGGAACTGCTTTAAGGCTGATGTCTTTGTGGGAGAAAAATGTATTTTAAGAAACGTTCCAGAGAAATCTATGGATGAAGTGGATTAAATGAAATTAATTAAACTTCTTTAGGAGAAGATTGGTTTGTTGTTTCCACATGAAAGCCGATATGTTGAGAGCAAACTAATAAAAAACAAAACACTGAAAACAAGACTTTTGCCTGTAGCGTCTCGCCTTATTTGACTGATGAGTAAACATAGATACAGAAGAGCAATTATGTCTAAAAACAATCATGCAGTAAATAAATGTATATCCCACATAAATCCATTTTCTTATTATTTTTGTTATTTATTTTTTTATTCAGTAAAAGATAATCTGTGAACTTTGACTTAAAATAGATTTATGGACTTTGCTGGATGGACATTTTAGATTGAAAATATTGTGTGGGCACATGTTTATTGAGCAGGATCAATCCAAATATCGCCCATAGGTCGGTATTGGCTCAAAAAATAAATACAATCAATCCAAATCAAAGCCACACCCTGCTGTGTGGGGCAGACGTTGCTGGATGTTGTATCATATGATTGTAACCACGACTGGAGAATGTAAATACAGCAACATTTGTTTGTTTCATCAGACTCTGGATCATTTTACCCAGAGTCCTGTTTGACCACATTCCACTCTGCTTCATCTAAAGTGGGATCATTTCCTGAAGATTGTTGCTGTTGATGAAACATCTTTACTGTAAAGAAATGTTTTGTTTTTCTGAAACTACGGCACTCTTCCTGAAAATCTGGGGATGTTTGCCAGGGACAGTATCTGTAACTATTTACATATTTACAAACAATGTGTGTTCATAATGCTCATTTTTAGTAACTGCTTCTACTTTCCCCAAAGGACCTTACATTATTATTACAGTATTTTATCACAGCGTTCAGGTTTGTGGTGAGAGCATGTTGATTTGTCCTTTTAGTCACTATTTAATTTGTGATAAATAAATAACATGGCGGAGCAACTAACATAAAATGTTTTTATACCAATGTCACATTTACTGTGACACTCAGCGTGATCTTTGTCAAAACTATTCTAAATGTATTTGTTATTGTTACGTGTTTAAAATCCTATCAGTAAGAGGATGAGAGGCTCAGAGTAGAGCCGCTGCTCCTCGTTAGACCAAGGCCAAGACCCAAGACTCTGCTTAAACTGAGGCACCTGCAGCTCACAAGAGGCAGAAGAAGCTGGATAGATTTTATAAGAATTTAACACCTTTGGATGAAATTATTCACTGCCTGTGGGCACCGAGGCACGGTGATGGGGGCTACTTTAAGTTTTGGAGACTTTCTGACCCAAGACCCATCAACTTGAGCAGATCTCCAGCAGTAATTTATTCATGGAGCTTATTGGTGCCCTGGACACTTCAGACTTTGAAGGCTGATTCTCAATCAGCCTTCAAAGTCTGAAGTGTCCAGACATCGAATCCATTTAACTCTTAATTAGGGGCTGATCTGGATCAAAAACATATCTCGATATACAACCTCTGAAAACTGCTACAAATGTATCATGCCAAATGTCACAGGAGACTTTTCTTTAAGTGCACACAAATAACCAGCAGATGCCCATATCTGAGGAAGAGTACTTATACACAAATATAAGAGTTATATTAAATAAACTGTAAACTGAACCAAAATACATCTTGCTCTTTCCCCAAGTAGGTAATTATTTTCATTGAAAAATTATCAATATCAAAATGTACATCTTGTTTAAAATGTTATCAGTGTATCTTAAATGTTGATGGATCTCCCTGCTCTACTCCTAATTAATGCTCTCATTCTGAAATAACACAATATTTAAAACAGATTCCAGACAAAGTTGAGGGCACAGTCAACACTATTATTCTTCTATTGAAAGCTTGACATAGATTCTCACTAATCTAAACCATCGAGCCATTGAACCCTTGTCTGTCCTTCCACAGAAAACAGTAGCTGCCGCTCGCCTTTCAAAGTGTGTCGAGTCAACAGCCTGTTTTGACGGAAAAGCGCCCGGAAGCCTCGGCCGCGCTCCTTGTGCGCACATGTGTGGTTCAGCTCCAGATCCAGAGGCACTTCCTTCAGGAGCCGCGCTGAAAGAGAAAGAGGAGGTGTTTCTATTGAAGAGAGATACAATCAAGCAAAGAAATGACCCCCTACAGTCTTTACACATGCACTTCCTGCTCTACAGAAGTGGAAATCCTGTCCGGTTGGACTCTTTAGGCCTTTGTGTGCCGTGAATAATGAAAGCGCCTTGTTATTTATACCGTATTCTCCTCAAAGGCTGTGCAGTATACAGTAATTGAATCAAAACCGCAATTTTTTTTTAGATTTAGATAATATAATATCTTCTGCGATGCACAAAATATCCCGTCTTTTATCTTCACTTGTTGTACCTGTAGTTTAGACGTCCACAAACATGTTCTGGAATTTTTAAGATCCTTGTATTTCATATTATTTCATAGTTCTGTTTTTTGTCAAATGTTAAAGCTCCTGGAGTTGTTTACAATGTGCGCTCTGAACAGAATCCTACGTTTGAAGGCGAGACGCTGCAGGAGAAAAAAATCTTAAATGAAAAGATATCAATTTGAAACTTCTGTAGTTCACTCACATAAATGTAATAAAAAAGGTATTACACGTTTTTCATCCTGTAATGTGTTCATAAAGAAATGAGGCATTTTATGTGTAAAAATAGTCATAATCGAACATATTCGGGACATTTAAACTTGAAAAATGGACAGAATCAGGCTTAAACTTGTTGGTTCATTCAGGTATTAAAAATGTACCGAGAGGATTTTGGATTTCTTATTTGATTTTTGAGTAAAACATTTTGTTGCTTTTGTTTTGTTTTGTTTTTATCGTGTGTAGCTTGGACTGGTTCACAAATTTGGGGTGAAAAGTGAACTATTGGAAAATTCTAATTGATTCAGCTTTAAGCAGGGGGTGTGGGGGTCCTTCCCCAAAAGAATATTGAAGAAATCTGATTTAAATACATGGCTCTCATTTGTAAGATTATAATGTTATATTTTATTTACTATTTAGCTTTACACAGTTTCTACTAAATATAACATAACAATCCCAGACTTTTCTTGGCCTTTGTCTTGTTTTAAAGTACACTGCACCACTTTATTGTGATATTTAGAGACCTGTTTCAGAGCCTTGTGTCCATGACGATCGGGGGGCTTCTTATTGGGGCCCCTTCTGGTTGGGGGCCCAAGGCTATTGTGCCCTGTTGGCTAATGGTTAGTCCGCCCCTGCTCACATCACATAACCAGTGGAGGAAGTACTTCATTTTGTTACAGATACAGGAGAGAAATGTACACAAGTAAAAGTATTACAGTACATCTGTAAAAAGACACTTTAAGAGTCAAAAGTAAAAGTAATTCACACAGATTTTGAGAACTGTTAAACCATAAAATTGTAATCTTGATAAAGAACCGTTCTGATAAAGATGTCAACATAAACATGGGGAAAACACCAAACAAACATAAAAACAAAAGAAAAATACCACTTGTTTTCAGCCCAGTTCAAAATATAATGAGTAGAAAGTACAGACTCCTCAAATAGTAAAAATAAAAAGTATCCACAGTAAATTATACTTTACTTTACAATTTTTACTTAAGTTCTTTTACTGCTTCATTACTTTATTACCCCTGCTCATAATGTCATTGTGTCCTTGGGCAAGACATCTACGCCACCATCACATCAAAAGGATGAATGATTTTATTGATTTATAACGGGTTGGTAATGTTTGCTTGCAATATACGTGGTGGAAAGTGTTGGCACCCCTGAAGTATTTCTCCTCAAAAAGTATTGCAATTTGGCATTTTTGGATATACGTTTTTCCTTTGTGTGTGAGAAAAAAAAAAGGAAATTTGACATAATTTCACACAAAACTCCAAATAAGTAGCAAACTACTACATTTACTACTACTAAATGTAATACTACATTTTCTGGAAAAAACAACACTTGGAGCCATGACTTTATAATTTTTTTTTAAACATTACACGTCAGACTAGACTGGATGCTGCTTGTAGTTACATCAAACTTCTCATTTATTTGGTAAAACGTTTCATTTGCAGCCTACAACACATGCACTTATTTGATTAATTTGTGTTATCCCATTGTTAAACCCCCTAAATAACCAGAATCCTAATCGCCCTTTCGGCTTGCCGTCACTGCGCTCGCACAAACAAACGCGTCTCTGTTCTCAAATCCCGCAGAAGTATGAAGTTATGCGCCGAGTTATTCAGGCCACATCTCGATGCCGTTTCCTTGTCGCTCGACGGGAATCTGGGGACGCGTACGGAGGCGGGAGAGGGACAATGCGCTGATGTCAGTCCAGCCCACTTCCATCTGGACTACAAATACGCGCAGACGAGTCGTGGCTGCGCACAATTACGCGCTCGTTACGCATCATCCATCCGCCGAGCCGAGCCACGTTTTTACGCTTCTTCTCGCAGTTTCGACTACACCTGCTTGATTCTCGGTGAGTGCAATATTTATTTCTTCTGCTGGCTCGAGTTCTCGCGTATGGCCCGCGCGTGTCCGGTTTCTGATCCAATTTATCGCTCGCGACGCCGTGAAATAACTTGTTGTTGTTTGTGGGGACAAAACTTTCATCTCTCAGTATGCAGGGCACGCACGAGTTTTTTGTTTGTTTTTTACAGCGGTCTCTTGGATGTGGCATGTTTATTGGAAGAGAGTTGGAGTGAAGGTTGTAGTAATAAGAGAGGAAAAGCCCGGAGTGTTTGCATTTTTGGAGCGCTGCCAGGGAGACTGGAGGAGCGTGTGGTTTGCACGCGAATCTAAAGATGAGACACTACAGGGAAACTCTTTTGGTTTTTTCGGTTTGCTCTTTGAACATGTGCTTTTGGGAAACAATAAACTGTCCAATCTGCTGCTAAAGATGTTTTATTACTTAATTTAATCCACTTCATCCATGGATTTGTATGGGACATTGTAACTTCAAAGTCTGTGTACTTAAAATGCATTTTTCTCCCACAGTGACTCAAATATCAGCCTTAAAGTAGCTCCTGTACACTCCAAACTTTACAATTTTGATGAAACGTACAGAAGGATTTGTTGATATCTGATTCTAAACTTGATTTACATCTTTTATTTCTAGAGCACTATCATAAAACCACATTAAAATCAAAATACAAATCACAGGATAGATAAGAATATAAATACGTGCATTAAAATGTATTGAAAATAGTAAAATGCAGATAAAATTCCCTCAATCGTTTGCACACAAACTACTAATGAGAGTTTGAAATTTGAGGTTTTTTGGCCAATTTTCAGTCAGATCTAGTTTACTTAAAAAACTAAAAAAAGGAACTCAAAAATCCTGTCTGTAAATTCTTTGGTAACTAATCTGTGCACAAAATGAACTGAGAATTTTAAACCTGGTTCTGTCCATTTTTCAGATTGAAATGTCCCAAGCATACATGAAAATATGACATTCTCTCTTTCTTAAGTTTATGTGAGTAAACAACAGGAGAAGTTTACAATTGATATATTTAAATTTAAGATTTTTTCCTGTTCACCTGCAGCGTCTCACCTATTGACCTTTTACTAAGTCACATGATCACGGGGGTGAGTTGTCTGACGGAAGAAAAACATGAAAAAAACCTGACAAAAACTCACAGTTATTGCAATTTTTGTCAATTAGACGATGGCTGTTTCTAAAGCCTGTTCAGTTCAGTTGCGGGTGAAAGTGAGACATGTTTTAGACGCTCAAAAAGTGTGTTTTTTGGAGAAAGTAAAGACTGCACTCACAGGGGACTGAAAAACATGGCACGCATGTAAACTCTAACCCAAATGTATCATGCTGTATCGTTTACAATCCTAAGCCCTCATTGTTTGCTCAGGGAGGGATCGTCTTTGTAACTCTTTCCTTCTGGTAAAAGGTGCAGTGTCATAAAAAGTCTATAGTCGAGATGAATGGAAATGATCTGATGTGGTGCTGTTATTAATGTCTCAAAAGCACACACAGGCCACAGTTCAACAACAACAATAGTTCATTGTTGTACGCTTTAACATAATAAATTCACGTCACTTCACACATACTTTTCTTTCACGAGCAGATTTGAGACACAAGACGTCTGCATTCATCGTCTGTGGTGCTCTGTTTGTGACGTGTGATTGTGACGACGCACGAGTGAGTGACAGACACAATCATCTTTAAGACGAGACACTACAGGCAAAACACAAACAAACGTGTCCAGTCTGCTCCTAAAGAGGTTTTATTATTGAATCTACTCCACTTCATCCATGGATTTCTTATGTGCTACTTTTCTTTTATGTGAGTGAATATTTGCCTCCTGTATCTGCACTCTTACTTAAAGGAAAACTATTATGGTGTTTTTGTATTATTATCAGCCTTTAAACATGCTCTTGAGTAGCTTTAATTTACTATCTCATGTTTTGAAACAACAACAAAAGTTTATTATGACATAAACTTTTCTCTGCAGTCTGGAATGACACTTACGGAGTGCATCCAGCCACTAGATGGCGATAAGCGCTAACACAATTTAGCTATATTACCTCGCTATTATCAGGCTAGCAGTAGCAGTTATCATGTTTAGACGGAGGAAATGCTCAGTCTGGTGATGATTTAAGAACCAAAAACAGCGTAAGATTCTCTGATAAGTGACATAGATGAAAAATACATCCCAGAACAAGTAAGTTCAGCAGGAAGTGTATTTGACGCTCAGAGGGGGAGGATTGTTTAATGGACATTTTTCAAAACAGTGTGAATGCAACTGAATGCAACTCCAGGTATGTTTTTGAAGATGGAACATTGTTAAAACATGGTTAAAAGCTAAAAAAAAGTCACTGTAGCAGAATATGTGTCCTTTAAAGGACACATACAGTAAATACCTGGAGTTGCATTTAGCTTCATTCATGCTAGTTTGAGGAATGCTGGTTGGAAAATCTCTCCCTCTGAACATCAAAAACACTTTCTGCTGACCTCACTCAGTCGATATGTTTTTTGTGATATTTTCCTTTTCCGAAAACCTGCTGTTTTGAGTCCTTAAATCATCACCAGACTCATGCTGAGCATTTCTGCCTCTGAACACGATCACGGCTGCTGCCTGGTAATAGTGAGTCACACAGTCTCTTAAAGTGATAACATAACTAAATTGTGTAAGTTGTATAAGCGCCATCTACTGGCTGCATACACTCAGTGTCAGCTCACACAGCAGAGAAACATGTTCATGCACAGTAAACATTTTTTGTTTCAAAACATGCAATGGCAAATTTAAGGAACTCAAGAGTATGTTTAAAGGTTAATAACAATGAAGTAACAAAACTGAGTGCTTCCTTAAGTTCTTTCATCATTAATAGCTATTGCTATTCCATGGGCCAATAATGTTTAATCCAAATGAGGGCATCTTAAATAAATATTGTTAAAATGCTGTTTTTGTTGTAATACAAAGCACGTTCTTGGGTCTAGTCACAAATTGAAATTATCAAGTTAAAATTTTGTTTTTATTTTTAAAATTGTACGTTTTGAAAATTTCATGCCAAAGTTCCATGTAATCAATGGGAAAAGCTTGCTCTTGCCCCCATGACATCATCACAGTCTAGAATCTGAAAACCACCAATTCTATGTCACAGGAAGTAACAGTGTACAGTACAGAGCAGGGGTAGGAGCTGTAGTAGAAAAATGTTACACAATTATAGGAGTGGATGGAATTATCAGTAAATGACAGTAAAACACTGGATAACATCCATGAACCTTTAACTAATGTGCACTTTTACAAAGAAACGAAAGAGACAAAACCCTGACACGTTTCCTTCTCGTAAAGGCCTTATCGCGGCTGGAAACGCTTCTCACTCTGTTAATATTTAGTGTAAGGCGAGATTCAAAAACAGTGGCCACTCCTGGGTCTGAAGTGAGTCTCCGTTTACTCACAGTCGGAGCTCCGCCTCCCAAACACTCAGACGATTGTGATTGGCTCAGGGCTTTATCTCAGACGCCCTCGTCCAGTTCAGACACAGTTTCAGAGGGAAATGTTGAGTTTCAAGTGAGAGCTGAGGGAGGTTTTGCTCGGAGCTGGTGAGTGCACGTGTTTTGACAAAGCTGCACAATTTGGAAAAAGATCAAAATTTTCTGAGCAGTTTTGCAATTGTGAGTAGATTTGTGATTTGTTTTAATAATGGGATTCTGTTCAGAGTTTTTAAACACAACCAGGAGAATTGACAAAAAGACAGAAATATAAACTGACAAACTCATAAAAGAATTATTTTCATTTAAGTTTATGTCACCTTTAGTGTTGTTTATAGTATCATTTGTGTCACTTATGCGTTTGTGCCTTTTTTATTGCGTTTTATTGTTGCGTTATTTTTTGTGTGTGTGTTTTATTGTCATGGTTTTTGTCGCGATTTTCTGTCACGTTTGTTGTCGTGTACTTTTTTTTTCGAGGTTTTTTTTTGCGCTTTGGTGTCTTTCAGTTGCTAATAGGTTTTTTTGTTGCTTTCAGTCACATTTAGACTGTTTCTGTTGCGTTTGTTGCGTTTTTGTCGCTCAGAACATGTTTTATCAAACCTAAACTACAGGGTTAGCAGTTTGTTTTCTTTAATATCAATTTTGTTGCTTGTTGGAAATGGTTACACAAAAAATACAGTCTTTGCGATTTTCTAATTGTGTCCAGTAAAATTCAAATTGCAATTTTGATTTGATTGTGATTAATCCTGAAGCTTGTGGGATACTGTGCAAGTGCATTGTTTTTTGTTTTTTGTATTTAGTTTGATTTGAGTTGTTTGGAGATAACAGTTAGAAGCAGTAATCTGGAAGTGGTTTTATGTAGTTAGCAGCAGTGGTGTTAGTGTTAGTGTGTTACATTCTTTTTTTTCTTTGGTGAAGGGTTATAAACAATATAAGCACAATTAATTATATTTCTAGTACTGTTGTTGTATTGCTTGTGTATTGGTTGTAGACGATTAATCGACTAATTGGAACTAGTCAACGATAAAAATTAATCGTAGATGTAATGTTGGTCTAAGCGTAATCACAATCTGGACTATACAGAACATAAAACATACTTTTTACAAACACAGATGACAGATTTTTATTAATAACACTCTGTATTCATAAATATTCTCTGTCTAGAAGCCTCAGTCAACATAATCACACCTTTGTTTGGCTGATAATGGACTCAAAAGTCTCAATGTACAGTAGAAATGATAGTTTGACTGATGGTGAATTTGAGAACTGGAAATTCTATGCTTTGAATTGTTAAAAGGAGAATTTTTCACTTTGAATTTTTACTCTGAGAAAAAAACACAATGAAAAAATGTATAGAGCAAACTGAAATTCACAACAGAACAAACTCAAGCAGGTTTTTTAAGGGTAAAAAGTTGTAAATGAGAAAGAAGTGAAAAATAATGCAATTGTAGAAGAAGAATCAGCGTGATGTACTTTATCAGTCACTTCAATAAGATCAGATATAATTGTAATACTAGTTATATTATTATTATTATTTATCAGTGGTAACAGTAGAAGTTTTTATATATGTCTCTACTTTGTATAAAAGCTGTTTAGGTGGAACTGTTCATAATATTTGTTCAGCAGCAGAAGTAAACGTGATGGCAGTGGATTTGTGGGTAAACTCTGTGCCTGTTTCTTAAAGATACTAGAGCCGTGTAAAGCTCCACCCTTTTGTTTTGTAAAAGTGAGTGTTGGAGATGTTTTGGAGACAAGTTCACTGCACGGACCATTGCGTATTCACAAAACAAGAACGGCTCTGAGCACTGACACGTCACTGGAGTTTGTTTTCGACTCTCTTTTGTCCTTAGTTTGTTCATATTTTTTCTGTTTCATGTAGAAAAGCTTGAACATTTGACTCTCTGCTGTGTTTAAATTAGTTTGAACAACATCAGAGTTACGCAAAGTTTAAACTGAATGGTTGAAGGTGGACACTATATCGATGTGCACATTTTGAATATCGAAAAGCTGTGTTTTTTCCTTGTTTCGATGAGCAAATGCCATGCTTAAAGTGCGTATGACAAGTTTTTATGATTTTCTAATTCTGACTTTATTCAGTTCATTAATACCTGTTGTAAATATAAATAATAGTTTTACACCAATCAGGTTGCTGTTTGAGGAGAAAAGTTGAAAAATATGTTGAAAATAACAGGAAGTAAACAAGTCGATGACATCACACTGGGGAGACAGAGATTATGCATAATTTACACAAAAGCAGCTACTTTTTTGACCCTTTAAACATTGATTCAACAAAATAAAGGCGTTCACGTGAATTTTCTTTGTCAAATTAAAAAATCTGTGACATTAGAGGAGTTTTTGCCCACCGTACAGGATGGTTGCTATGGTAATTTCCTAGTGTGATGTCATCATTTCCAATCATTTACAAGGAAGTGAAATTGAAAACCTAAAAAAAAAAATGCTAAACTGGGGGTAAAATTTGTAAAGATTTTGACAGAATTTGAAATATATTTATCTTAACTGCGTTTTAGTTCAATGAGTCGTCCAACCTGTCAGAGGCGCTTTAAGTTGCGCCATTGCATTATCATGTGTGCGACTGCTGAATGAACTCTGCACACGCCGTATCAGAGTGAATTCCTGCTCGGCCTGTTACGGGACGTCCCAGCGAGGGATTGGTTACATAACACAGCTTTTGATTAATGTAATTGACGGAGTGCGTGTTGACACAGTGGCGCTCGGCCTTTCTGAACCGCTTCGCTGTGAACAGAACAGAGCCGAAACAACGGAGCAGGCGGCGGTTTGTGCTCTTTGTGCCGCGCCGGGGCCAGATCGAATGCGGCCGCCAGGACAATGACGCCGGTAATGATCTGTACCTCTTTTATTCTCCCTCCCAGACGACAAAGACCGACCTCCAGCTGGTGCCGAGGATCAGGTGCCGCGGACGACTCGGAAACAGACTTGGAAAGCCACTCTACGCCAGACAAAAGTGTTCGGTAGGTTTACACGCATGGATAAGCCGTGCAAAGGTAAAACCGCTGTTACTGTGCCCCCCGGAGAGAGATGGATTACAAACTGTTACTCATCCACTGGAGTTGTTGGGTTTACACCTGAACACGAGCGAGAGTTAAAGGGCCTATGACAGGTTGAAATACACATTGAACTAAAATGCAGTAAAGATGCATATAATCAAATTTCCACTCAAATCTTTACAAATTTTACCCCAGTTTAGCTATTTTTTTAGGTTTTAAATTTTACTTCCTGGTTGTAAAGCATGACATCACACTAGGAAATTACCATAGCAACCACACTGTACATTGATCAAAACTCCTCTAATGTCACAGATTTTGTTCATTTGACAACGAGAATCACACTTGAACATCTTTATTTTGTTGAATTTATGTTTAAAGGGTCAAAAAAGTAGTTCATTTGGTGTAAATGATGCATAACCGTCGTCTCCCCAGTGTGATGTCATCAATTTGTTTACTTCCTGTAATTGTCAACAGATTTTTCAACTTTTCTCCACAAATAGTGACTTGATTGGTGTAAAACTATAATTTATATTTACAAGCGGTATTAATGCACTGAAGAAAGTCAAAATTAGAAAATCATAAAAACCCGTCATACGCCCTTTAAAGGTGCACTGTGCATTTTCTGGTTGAGGATCAAGGCTTCGCACTCTGGCTGCAACGTTTAATCGACTAACGGTTTGAAAATGTTGATAATCGTAACCATTATCTGGACTAAACACACACACGAGGCCTTTCATCAGATTTGTTTGGGCTGTTTCTTGATAATACTTCGGCTGACATTATTTAGTCATACATTTAGCTTTAGTCCTGATGTTGACTTGGTTTGGGCCTGTTCTAGTCCAGGTTTAGCTTTGGGTTTAGTCCTGGTTTAGCACCTATTTTGCTCTGAATGTGCAGGTGTGAACGCATCCTAAAGCTACCCCCTTGTGTCCATGGATGTTCCATAGCATTTGTATCAGTCGCCATGGAGACAAGCAGGTGACAACACATGGCCAAGTTACATTTCAGATCTGTGCAGAGGCGAGCTCACTCACAGCAAGAATCCGTGTGTTTAATTCATTTTTCAGCAAGATCTATACTGACGAGATCCTCCACCAGAAAGGTTACATGGTGCACCTTTAAATTGGCTGTTATTTTTATGTTTTATCACGTATTATATAACATTTTTGTCGTATTCACAGTAATAACTCTTGTCATACAGATTTTGTCTTCTGTATGGTATTAATTTTACTGTTTATTTCGGTAACACTTTACAATAACTACACTTATTCCTGCCTTAATAAAGCAGAGACAAAGACTTAATTAAGAGTGAACAAATTGTTTATTAAGAATGATTCAGGCTTAGTAACTATTTAACTAATACTCTAACCCTAAATCCTAACCCCGACCCTAACCCTAACCTTAATTAAGTTACTAATCCTGAATCATGCTTAATTAATTATGTGTTCATTATTAATTAATTCTTTGTTAATGCTTTGTTAAGGTAAAATAAGGTGTAGTTATTATAAAGTGGTACCTTTATTTCAAATTAAGTCATTTTATGAAGGACTTTAACGACTAAAAGGTAATTGACCCAAGTGTTTCTTCTTTCTAGATCTCAAATCTCTGTCCAAACCCACATCCTCGACCATAAGAGGATCCTGAGAGGCAGAACTCTTCTCCGCTCGTGCCGTTCACAGAGGCAGGACTCGTGCCGTTCATAGAGGCAGGATGCTGGCTAAGATCCTGGAGGACATGTGGGTGGACCCGGACGTCCTGGAGGCTCTGAGCGAGGAGCAGAAGCGGGTGCTGTTCGTGAAGATGAGAGAGGAGCAGGTGCGACGGTGGAGAGTGAGAGAAGAGGAGGAGCTGAGGAGCGCACTGGAAAACGCCAACAGAGAACACAAAACAGGTACAGCATGAAACTTTACTTTACTGTCATTTCTATTGTGCTACATTTATGGTTTGAGAGGAATTGAAAACTCTGAGGGATTTATTCTAGCACTGTTATATTTTGAATTAACGCTCCCGCTTCTAAATCAGTTCAGTCGTTTCTTTTGAAACAAATCAGCTCAATTCTTCATCAAGATCACCACATTTGACTCTTTAAAAGTTCTCAAAATCGGTCTTTTCTACTTTTTACTCTAAAAGTGCATTTTAAAAAGTTCTTTGAAACTTTTACTTAAGGTGAGACACTGCAGGTGTAATAGTAAAAGTCATAATTTAAAGATATTGATTTTAAATTTCTCCTGTAGTTTACTCTTACAAAAAAGTGTATTAAAGGTCCCATAACATGCAAAATCGACTTTTCAGAGGTGTTAACCTTCCTACAGTGCTATTTGGGCCTTGTATGTTGTGCCCAAAGTGGTTTTTTGATTGATTCCCGCATGCTTTCGCTAGAGAACTGTCTTTTTTGTCCCCCTCGGCTGAGCAGCAGACGGGGGCTCCTCACAAGGATGACGCGGTGTTTAAGCCACGCCTCCGGGAAGCGCGCAGCCGCAGAATAAAAACAGCTAATGCTAATGCTACACAGTAATTACACGATGGATACGACAGATCGAAGAGTTAGCTTGTTATTTACCAAACAGCAGCGTCCGTCATCGAGGTACTGGAGCACGTCAAACTCCAGGTCAGATCCAGGACGTAGGACTCAGCACGACGCACCGTCAGGACGGATAAAATGTTTATTCCTGTGTTTGTGTATCGCTGTTTACCGGAGCACACGGCGCATGCACCATCTCCGCTCTAGGCTTAGGCACGAGTTGGGCGGGGGAGGCAGCCTGCTCTCTGTTCGGGGGGGTCAGATCTCAGAGTGAGCCGTTTGCTTTTGCAAGGAGGGGGGCCAGTCCAAGAAATGGGTGTTTTTTGGAAACTGTTATGTTATGGATATTGCACAACGCAACATTTTATCAACAAAGCCCTTAGAATAGACTGTGTAAAGGGCAAAATAGCAGAATATGGGACCTTTAAGTTTCTACATGTCATGTTTTCATGTAGAAATAAACGGTCAAAATTACACATGTTTGGGACATATAAATCTTAAAAATGGCAAAGAATTGTCTTGGTTAATTTTGTACAAATATTAGTTATTAAACATTTACAGATTTGGATTTCTTATTTAGTTTTTGAGTAAACTAGATTGGAGTGAAAATTGCCCTAAAAATTCAAATTATGATAAATTTTTTTAGATTTAGGCTCACGTTTCGTAAAAATGTTGTTCAGTTCAAGATTGTAAAGTTTGGTTTGTGTAGGAGCTACTTTACCCACTTTTTACAGTTTTGAAACATAAAAAACAGAAGAGCTCAAACAGCTTTTGATGGCCACATATGAAAGTGACCTGGGTCCCATTTGAAAAAAGAATCTGATTTGGGCTGTTCACAATGTCATGTCCAGTCTGATTCAGGACACATTTGGACAAAAAATGAATAAAAATCTGATCCAACCTGCAGTGTGGACGTAGCTTTTGTCTGGGTTTGTTTCAGTTTAGTCCCAGTTTCAATGTGGCGTTAGAACAAGTGTGAACAAAAACAGACAAACCAACCTCTGAACACGTCGTACTTTCTAACTTTATCGTCTGAAACATCTGTGACATCTCAGTCCTGGAGGTGAAGCAGGTGAAGACTGTGGTTGGACTGGTTCAGACTGAAAGGGAAAATCCAAGGCTAAAATCACAAAACTTCTTCAGCAAAGCCTTGTGGGAAAAATGCATCTGCGGTTACATTTTAAGAAGCTGAACAATGACAAGCATGAGGACTATTTTTAGAATGAGAAAAACTCCAGGAATGTCCTGAGACTTTCTCTTAAATAATTAATAACTATCATGACCTTATTGTATAACTCCAAAGAGCAATGTCAGTACATTTCTCACATGCCGTACTTTTTTCACACGACACCTTTTACTACATGTTCTGATGCTAATTACTGCTAATAACTTGACTAAAGCTGCTGCTAGTTTTTTCGATTTAAACATGATTTCGGTCTCTCATCTGGGATTTGTATTTAATGTCCTATTACTGACTGAGGCGCTGCAGGTGAATAGGAAAACATCTGAAATTTAAAGATATAAAGATGGTTTACTCACATAAATGTATGAAAAACATGTATTACATTTCATCATGTCATGTTTTCATATAGAAATAAAGCACGACTCCCAGAATTGCACATATTTGGGACATTTAAATCTGAAAAATAGATTTAAATTTAATTTTGTACACATATTAGTTACAAAAAATGTACAGAATTTTTGATTATTTATTTAGTTCGATTAAAAACTTTAATAAATCAGGTTTAGAATTAGATATCAACAAATTCTTCTTTACATTTCGTCAAAATCTTGTTTCGTACAAAAATGTAAAGTTTGGTATCAGAGCTGCTTTAAGGCTGATCTTTATGTCTTTGTGGGAGAAAAATGCATTTTAAGAAAAGAACAGTGTCCCAGAGAAATCTATGGATGAAGTGGATTAAATGAAATAATACAATATTTTTAGGAGCAGATTGGACGTGGTTGTTGTTTCCAAATGAAAGCCTTCATGTTAAGAGAGAAAATAGACCAAAAAAACAAACAATTTTTTTTACTTGTAATCTCTTGCCTTAATACCAAAGTTTGAAACTCAAACTCCACATTTCCAAGTGAACAGATCAGGGTTAGAGCTCCCCCTCCTGACAGAGTTAGGTATTAACCATGAAAATAAACCTTTTAGCAGCTGTTTAGCCATTGGAGAAATGTTAAGAGCAAATCCAGTGATGGTTTAGGACTTAAAAACTGCACAAGAAGAAAAAAATAAACAAAAAACACAACAAATGAAGCAAAATACAACTCCAGCAGGTAAATTTTTTATGACTGAATAATGTTTCAATGGTTACGTAATATGTGTCAAACTAGTTCAGATGCATTTAAATGACAGCGGTTACATGCCATAAATAGAACACACACCACTCATTAAAACCTGAATTAAACCTGTGACTAAAGCAGGTTACACAAGGATTACAGCAAATCTAAAGTATGACTTCAACAGGACTCAACCCAGAACTGAACCAGGTCTAGACTAGATTAACCAGGATTAGATCAGGACTAAAGTGCAGGCACTTTTCTGCTTAAACACGTCTTCAATCAAACCCAGACCTGCACATTTACCACATCAAAACTGAGACTAAACCAGGACTAAATCTGAAACTAAACTTGGACCAGGTCAGCACTAAACAAGGACTAGAACAGGACCAAACCAAGTCCACATCAGGGCTAAGTTTAGGACCAAAAGTTGTGAATGCATTAAAATAAGAATCAAACTGGGACTAAACCTCAGACTAAAGTAATAAGCCTGACACCAGACTAAATGAAATCTACACCACGTTATGTTTAATGATCATTATTGACTTTAAAATACGCTGCTTTGTCCTCGTCACAAAACAAATCCTGTTTTTACTTCTGCACCTGCTTTAGCATCAGGTTATAAAACATCTTTCTATTGGACGACACCAAAGACAAACACTCCTCGGTTCATTGTTTTGTTTGAAACTTCAGCTTTAGGTTTCAGTGACACGGCACTGATTCTGTAAACAAAAACGTAACTCAATCCAAGGGCTTTATGCAGCCGGTCACAATGTAAGCCACAAGACGACCAGGACTAAACCAGGACTGAAACAGGACTGAAACAGGACTAAATCAGGACTAAACCAGGACTAAACCAGGACTGAACCAGGACTGAACCAGGACTGAAACAGGACTGAAACAGGACTAAACCAGGACTGAACCAGGACTGAACCAGGACTGAAACAGGACTGAAACAGGACTGAAACAGGACTGAAACAGGACTAAATCAGGGCAAAACCAGGACTAAAACAGAACTGAAACAGGACTAAACCAGGACTAAACCAGGACTAAACCAGGACTGAAACAGGACTAAATCAGGGCAAAACCAGGACTAAACCAGAACTGAAACAGGACTAAATCAGGGCAAAACCAGGACTAAACCAGGACTGAAACAGGACTAAATCAGGGCAAAACCAGGACTAAACCAGGACTGAAACAGGACTAAATCAGGGCAAAACCAGGACTAAACCAGAACTGAAACAGGACTAAATCAGGGCAAAACCAGGACTAAACCAGGACTGAAACAGGACTAAATCAGGGCAAAACCAGGACTAAACCAGGACTGAAACAGGACTAAATCAGGGCAAAACCAGGACTAAACCAGGACTGAAACAGGACTAAATCAGGGCAAAACCAGGACTAAACCAGGACTAAAACAGGACTTAAACACGACAAAACCAGGACTAAACCAGGACTGAAACAGGACTAAATCAGGGCAAAACCAGGACTAAAACAGAACTGAAACAGGACTAAACCAGGACTAAACCAGGACTGAAACAGGACTAAATCAGGGCAAAACCAGGACTAAACCAGAACTGAAACAGGACTAAATCAGGGCAAAACCAGGACTAAACCAGGACTGAAACAGGACTAAATCAGGGCAAAACCAGGACTAAACCAGGACTGAAACAGGACTAAATCAGGGCAAAACCAGGACTAAACCAGAACTGAAACAGGACTAAATCAGGGCAAAACCAGGACTAAACCAGGACTGAAACAGGACTAAATCAGGGCAAAACCAGGACTAAACCAGGACTGAAACAGGACTAAATCAGGGCAAAACCAGGACTAAACCAGGACTGAAACAGGACTAAATCAGGGCAAAACCAGGACTAAACCAGGACTAAAACAGGACTAAATCAGGGCAAAACCAGGACTAAACCAGGACTGAAACAGGACTAAATCAGGGCAAAACCAGGACTAAACCAGGACTGAAACAGGACTGAACCAGGACTAAACCAGGACTAAACCAGGACTGAAACAGGACTAAATCAGGGCAAAACCAGGACTAAACCAGGAATAAATCGGATCCAAAAAAATGCCTTGGGTCACTTAGGGCCTTGATTTTCAAGCAGTGTCCTGGGGAACACTAGTGTGCCTTTCAGTTTACATATTGACAGTTGTGGATGGAATTGACTCTGCACCAAAAACTAACACAAAACCATCACTGTTGACAAATTTAAGGAACCAGACAGTGGCCCAGACATTATTTACCATATGTTTTTAAACTAAATGGTCTGGTTTGGTTTTAATTGTAGTTGGTGTGCCGTGGTATCGTTTCAACCCAAAAAGTGTGCCTCAACTGGACAAAGGTTGAAAAACACTGACTTGGGGGATGTTACTGCTCTGTGGAGCGGCCTCAGTGGCACTAGACTTAGCTGTTTCCTTCTCATTTGGGTGTGTTCTGTTAACTCCGCCCCTCATTCTCCCCAAACGCCGCACCATGAGCTCCGTGAGAGGGTGAGCTGACCACTGCACCCCATGAAAGTGAAAAGAGCTGCCTCACACACGCTCTGGTCCCTGATGCTGCATCACGACGCACGACTGGCTCTGATGTTGAGTTGATGCACTTTTACCTCAGACGCAGGTTCAGCTCCATTCGTACAAGTAAACATCATTCAACAGCGTTTTGATCAAATTGGAAGCGTTTTTGTCCACGGACTGCACAGTGACAGTGGCAGTGGGAAAACGACCTGAAACAGGACAATACCAGGAGGAAATTAACAGGAATAAATCTAGACTAGAGCGAGATAAAACAAGGACTAATCCAGACTAAACCAGGTCTAAATCCAGACCAAACAGCAGCAGTAGTTATAGTAGTGACCTGCTTGTACAAGTCTATTACAACCTGGTGTAATCTGACGAGTCGAGTCTATCCTGGTGTAATCTGACGAGTCGATTGAACAGTAACTCTAGACAGTGTTAAGCTCAGGCTCGATTACAAACCTCATGTGGAAAAAGAGACGTCTGTAACTAACACTGAGCACTTTCATGTGCAGCGTTCAATGTCAGTCTGAAAAAATGGATAAAAGAACAAAACAGTGATCCTTTAAAAACTCTTCATTTCAAATACACAGCCCATGTTTATCATTTCTATTTATCAACCTTTGTTTAATCAGTGATAAAGTAAAGGTGTGTTCACACTTGTCCTGGTTTGGGCCAAGTTCGAGTCTGAATGTAGATTAGTTCTGGTTTAGTCCTGGTTAAGTTCTGGTTTAGTCCTAGATTAGTTCTGGTTTAGTCCTGGTTAAGTTCTGGTTTAGTCCTAGATTAGTTCTGGTTTAGTCCTGGTTTAACCCTAATTTAGTCCTGGTTTAGTCCTGGTTAAGTTCTGGTTTAGTCCTAGATTAGTTCTGGTTTAGTCCTGGTTTAACCCTAATTTAGTTCTGGTTTAGTCCTGGTTAAGTTCTGGTTTAGTCCTAGATTAGTTATGGTTTAGTCCTGGTTTAACCCTAATTTAGCCCTGGCTTAGTCCTAGTTTAGTTCTGGTCTAGCCCTGGTTTAGGCCTCATTTAGTCCTGGTTTAGTCCAGGTTTAGTCCCAGTTTTGATGTGGTGATTGTATAAGTCTGAATGCACATTAAAGAGCCACACAGAGACAATCAGTCCAGAAGTCAAACAGTGGAATCAGTTTCCTAATACTTTATCAGACTTCAGAGCTGCTTTTGAGGAGTCGATCATTAACCCAGATGCCCTGTCAGACTGGAACTCATTTTGACAAAAGAGAAAATAAAGGTGAGACTCTCAATAGAGCTCCTTGTGCCAGAGACTGAAGTCCATATGAGACCGTATAAGTCACTAAACCAGGACTAAACCAGGACTAAACAAGGACTAAACCAGGAATAAACCAGGACTAAACCAGGACTGAACTAGGAGAGTACTAGGACAAAACCAGGGTTAAATTAGGGCTCAACCACTGAACTGAACCAGGACAGAACCAGGGCTAAACCAGGGCTACACTGGGACTAAACCAGGGCTAAACCAGGGCTACACTGGGACTAAACCAGGGCTAAACCAGGGGTACACTGGGACTAAACCAGGGCTAAACCAGGGCTATACTGGGACTAAACCAGGGCTAAACCAGAACTAAAACCAGAATTAAACAAGAGCAAAACCAGGACTAAAACTGGACTAAACTAGGACAAAACTATAGGGTAAGACTAAACAAAGATAAAACTGGTCAGGACAATAACCAGAACCAGGACTAAACTCAGACTAAACCAGGACCAAACCATGAACGAAAAGTTCCCCTTTGTTTCTTTATAAATCAGCCCCAGTTTGAAAACAAATTCATTGTGAGCCAGGACTAAACCAGGACTAAGAAATTATAATCCAGTACTAAATCTGGACTATATCAAGAATAAACTAAGACCAGGACAAGGTTTAGGAGTTCTAAACAACCAGGACTGTGTCGTAAATAAACCAGGACTACACTAGACTAATCTAATAATCTAATTTAGTATGAGACGACAACAAAGCAGGATGTTTTCAGGTCTAGACTAAGACTAAACCAGATGACTTCATACTGAGCCTGTCCTGGAACAATGATGTCGCGTGGAGAGGAATATTCTGATGGAAAACTCCTGAGACTCAGAGATAAGGGTCAGGTTCAGGGCAGGATGGACTCACAGCTGGACTCTTTGCTCTATAGAAAAAACAACAAAAACAGCAACAACAATGAACGAGAAATTCTTTGTGTAAATTAGTAAATGTTGTGTTGTACGGCGTTTAAGCAGCACTTTGTGACAGAAATAAGACCACAGCGTATTGTCTGTGTCTAATAGTAAAGTACTTTGTGTCTCATCAACTCTGAAGGAGCAGCTGACAGCAGGGCTCTGATTGGCTGTGCTCGGGGCGGTCGGCACAAGTTTAATTTCTTTGTTTGAAAAAGCTGTTGTAAAAGACTTCACGCCTGAATGTGAATGCTTTTTTGGATATTAACAATGTGCCAAAGGATTTGTAAAAGCCGTAGTTGGACACATTAAAACAATTATTTCTTGTGTGAAAATGAGTAACGCCAGCTGTAACACGTGTACTTTTAAACGCCATTTAAACCATTGAATTTACACTTTTGAATAGGCTGTATTAAATGACTTTTATTTTAGTGCAAATATGCAAATGTATTTATGATGTGTTCTGCAGTTTGACTTTCAGCCCAGTCTGCCCTTGAAAACATGATTTGGATTTGTTTTTTTAATCTGGTTAGACCTGGTTAATAAAAGTTAATTCATTGATGAAATAAAAATAAAAATAAAATGAATAACATACTGATAAAAAACCCCAGCCCTATGTTTTATTACTGCTGCTGTACCAAATACATTCTCATTATCTAAATAAACTAACCCACTAAAACTTAATGTTAGTCGACTCAAACACCATAAAGTGATTAAACGACTAAACAAACACGCCCTTTATCTTGGTCAGGTCCAGATTTAGTTCCAGTTCTGATTTGTTGTGTGTTTAAGGTCTGAATACCGCCATAAAATAAAGAAATGAGGTCGAAGAGGCCATTTCCGCTTGTGTAACAGCGCCATCTGGTGGACGAGCGGCAGCACTTCTGTGTCTGGACATGACTCAGCCGCTGCTGTCCGTGAACAACAACAGGCTGCTTTCAATAACTCGTGCTGCGGTTGTTTTTCTGTGTTTCAGTCAAGTCCAAACAGGTGAGCTGGCTCCTGGGTCGAGACGGCGACGTGAGCGTGATCGTGATCGGAGAGACGGACGAGTTCAGAGGCTGCAAACTGCTGCAGAACATCAACAACAGGTAACAACAGCAACAACAGCAACAACAACAACAACAACAACAGCAGCAACAGCAGCAATTTAACAGCTCTACTTTTACATCATTCATATTCATTTTGTCTTTTACTTTTTACTAGTGCTTTTTATTACTTTTTGAAAATAATCTCACCTCCAGGACAACATTTCTATTTAAAGTCTGTATGTCAGGTTAGACCGCACATTTCACCAAAACGCAGTAAACATGATTATATTTAAGATTTTACTAAATATTTTGCCTATTTGTTTCCAGTTTGACAGTTTGTGTAAAGTTTATAGTGTTTCTTCCTGGTTGAACATGAGCAGCAACTATGACATAGTTAGAGGTAATTCTACCAAAATCTGGACCAAAATCCATATAAATTAAACAATAGTTATGATTTGAGAAATAATCATATTTCAAAACACCTTTATTTTGTTCAACAATCATTTAAACTGTAAAAAAAAAGTGCCAGTTGTCTCCGTATTTTCAATGGCACGTCGCTTTTTGATGACATCACAGAGGGATTCAGCTCTACTGCATCAGAGCGTTGAAACACACGTGTTGTTTAATCGTTACTCATTTGCTGAAAAAGTATTAGAACCACTCAATCACTCAAAGTCTTAATAGATCAAATTATCGTTACTAAGAACAGGGATGTGGGCGGGGATAGGGGGTAGGTGAAAACAGGGATTTTATGACCTACATTTTATCATTTTCATTATATTATATTATATTATATTATATTATATTATATTATATTATATTATATTATATTATATGTTATATTATGTTCTACTTCACTTTTGCCTCCATTCAGGAATTTAGAATGTATTTACAAACTTTTAAAGAGTCTCTATAGTTCAGTACATTAAACAAAACATAATATGTCTCCTTTAACCACATTAACGATGTCGATATGACATTTCTGACACATTAACATTTTCCTGGCCACAAGCTTCTGGCAAACCCTTGACAAGTTTGAAAGACAAACATGGTCTGATCTTTTATGTTAATATTCTAACTGTTGTGGGTCGAGTGTTTAGCAGAGGGCAGCAGAGTGCACGTCGACTGTTCTGCTTCTACGTCCTTAAAACTGTAGTTTGATCCCGTTCAATAAATAAATAAATACAAATAAGTACAAATGAACTAATCCATAATGACCTGCTATAGAGTAAATCTGCCTAAGCACCATTTTACACTTATACGAACCTCAAATTCTGTATAAACAATACAAACAAGAACACGTTTACTGTTTCAGATTACTAAAATAACCAATAAATCACACACACACAAAATGAAACTTGAACCAGATTTTGGTACTTGGTACAAATAATAATATTCCAGTGCTCTGTCCCTCAAAGTTATTTAAAGTTTCTCTTTGTTGTTGTTGTTGTTGTTGTTTTTTATACAACGATGCTTCATGAATATTTATCAAAACAAAAACTCTAAAGTTGGCAATTAAATCTAAAAAATCTGAATGAAAATGATAATAAAACAAACAAATTTATGAATATAGTATGTAGTAAAGTATGGTAAATAATTTTTGAGGTTTCAAATCAATACACTTTTGTCACTGGGTCAACAAACCTGTGCAAAAGAGACACAAACTTTACTTGTGCCTTAACATTAAAACTGTGTTGTTGTCTACGCATTTTTACTTTTTTTTTGTAGGAAATGTAGACAAAGAAAACAGTTCAAAAGAAGGTTATGAATGTGTGCTTTTTCATAATAATTGTGCCCACTGTCACAATTAATACTCTATTTTTATTGTTTAAGTTGCTAAAAATAAATACGGACAAAGACAGAGGAACTTATTTCGTGGATCAATTATGCTTTTCTTGACAAGCTACAACCAAAACTCTACGCACGTGAGCTAAAAACAGAGTAAACGCACTCTCTCAGCTTGTCCCTTGTACTTAGTTGCACACAGTTACTCAAAGGTTAATTGGCGTCGCTGATGGGCTCCTCGTCGAGCCGCCGTGACGTGTGACTGTCTCCTCCTCCTAAAGACCCTGAGGACTGATCAGATAAACCAGTGACTGTCTCTGGCTCTGATTGGATCACACGGGACTCGTTTTGCAAAATGACAGACTCATCGCACTTATTTAAAGAAACAGAAGTGTCTGCGGGAGGAGGGTCACCAGGGCTAACCATTATCACCAGCCAAACCATTATAACGACGTTGAGACGTATCCAGTTGAAATATGACGACTGAAGGTTTCTGGGTGGAAAATATCTACAAATATAAGTGTTTTATTGATGAAAATCAGAAATAGTTTATTCTTTGTTGACATTTTGGTTTAATAAAGTTACTAGTTTTGTTCTGGTTCAACCCAGATAACGATTACCATTATCAAAATGTACATTTTTAAAGTCAACAATTAGTTCTGGAAGCCCATTTCTGCCAATAATTAAAAGAATAAAAGCCTCACAAGAAACCCAAATTATGAGTTTAAGAATTAAGACTTGTAAACTTGAAATTCTGACTTTTAAGGTAAATTATTTTGACTTTTAAACCTGAAATTTTTACTTTAAAATTCAAAATTATGACAGCAAACATGAAATTTGGACATTTAAACTCATAATTATGACTTTAAAGCTTAAAATATATTTCTTATTTCTCATTTTGTTGTTTTACTTTGATAGTTGTGAGCTGTATTCTTGGTATCTGAGTTTGGGAAAAGGTTTAGATTTTGTCCTGTTTAAGTTGAAACTGAATGACTGAAGAAATAAACTACTGCTATTAAAATTATGATTAATATTTAATGACAGAAATGGGCTTCCATAATTAGTCGATTAGAAGTCACAATGTTAAAAGTTCAGTTCTTATGTTATGTAACTTTATTTTGTATCATTTGGCACGAGATTCAAAGAGTGATTTAAGTTTAATATTTTAACTGTACATTATAATTAAGGCTGGGTCTTAAGGCGTTTCCTCTCATTGAACAGCCTCAAGTTTTGATTGATTTTTGATGAAGCAAAAAATGATTTAAGCAGTTTTGACTCAATGAGATTTAATTGCTTTTGTGATGCAGAATATTTCACTGGTTTCAATCTACTCTAATCTAACTCACGGCTAATGCAATAATTTAGCTTAAAATGAGAAAATTAATTTGCCAATCTGGTAAATTAATTGGAAGATAATTTCGCTTGACATAAGACGTAGTATATTGAAACAAGAAACAGTTTTAAACAAGTAAAATAATCAAGTTCCCTCAAATAAATAGTCTTACATAGCCTGAAATCAAGACATTTGAACTCATCTACAAACAGCGTTACGAAGTTTGCTTTACTTTTTTAGCGACAGAGGATTGAAAAGACACAAACATATGAACGTTGTGTATTAAAACCGGTAAATAAAGCGCTCGTCGCCGCTCCTGAACTCTGCGCGGGACAGTTGCGTGCCGTCGGCGCTGAACAAACTGTCCCGACGGTGACGTTTGTGGCGGTTTCACGGTGGTTTTTAAAAGGGCTCTTTGTTCTCAGGCTGCAGAGTGATAATCTGAATGGCATCCAGACACAGACGCCGAGTCCAGGAAACGACGCGGAGGAGCCGGGATTTAAGCCGGAGGAGCGGACGCACGCCACAGATGTGAGTGTCACCCGCGCCCAGGCACTCGGCTCACCCCGCGGGCCCAGAATGAAAACATGCACCGAAACACACGGAGCTGAGGAGGGCTGTGTGTCCAAACGCCGGGTCGTCAGGGTTTAGAGAGCGCTCATCGTGCTTGGTTTGGTCCTGCTTTAGTCCTGATTTAAAACAGGAGTAAAACGAGACAAAGGCGGGATTAAAACGAGACTAAAACAGTCTATCTCAGGACTAAAGCAGGACTAAAGCAGAGTAATACAAGACTAGAGCAGGAGTAAAACAGGACTAAAACGAGACAAAGACGGGATTAAAATGAGACTAAAACAGGACCAAAGCAAGTCTATCTCAGGACTAAAGCAGGACTAAAACAAAAAGGACTAAAACAAACAGGACTAGAACAAACAGGACTAAAATGGGACTAAAACGGGATTAAAACGAGACTAAAACAGGACCAGAGCAAGTCTATCTCAGGACTAAAGCAGGACTAAAACAAACAGGACTAAAATAGGACTAGAACAGGAGTAAAACAGGACTAAAACGAGACAAAGACAGGATTAAAACGAGACTAAAACAAAAACGACTAAAACAAACAGGACTAGAACAAACAGGACTAAAATGAGACTAAAACAGGATAAAAACGAGACTAAAACAGGACAAAACCAAGATTTCCTCAGGACTAAAACAAGACTAAAACAGGAGTAAAACAAACGGGACTAAAACAGGACCAAACCAAGTCTTCCTCAGGACTAAAACGAGACTAAAACAAAACTAAAACAGGATTAAAATGAGACAACAACAGAACTAAAACAAGACTAAAACAGGACCAAACCAAGCCTTTCTGAGGACTAAAATGAGACTAAAACAGGAGTAAAACAAGACTCCAACGAAACTAAAACAACTCTAAAACAGGAGTAAAATGAGACTAAAACAAGGCTAAATTAGGACTAAAACCAGACTAAAACAGGACTAAAATGAGACTAAAACAAGGCTAAATTAGGACTAAAACCAGACTAAACAGGACTAAAATGAGACTAAAACAAGACTAAAATGAGACTAAAACAGGACTAAAATGGGACTAAAATTAGACTAAAACAAGACTAAAATGAGACTAAAACAGGACTAAAATGGGACTAAAATTAGACTAAAACAAGACTATACCAAACAAAGTCTTCCTCGGGACTAAAACAGGACAAAATCTCAATAATATTTGTCCTTTAAATTTCAAGAGTTGGAGTTGAACCGCCGCTGTCCTCCCCAAAGACTGGAGAAAAGCAACCTTTTCTTTTTAATTGAAAAAAAAAAAATTGAACACATTGATATTGAATTACAAATAAATTATGAAATTATTTTGTGAGTCTGTTTAACTCTAAAAATGCCTGATAAAGTGCTGTGCCGTGTTTGGTGTCATGTCAAACGGTTGGGTGAAGTGTTTGGTCTTGATGTGCAGGACTCGTCTCCCGTGTCGTCTTCGGAGGACGACATGGACCTGAAGGAGACGGACAGCAGCGACAGTGACTCGGGCAGTGGATCAGAGACACACGTGGACTGGGCCCCGGCGCTTTACAGACCACACCCACGACTCCCCCACAGCGAGAGCGCACCGAGAGACGAGGACGAGCGGGACGCAGGTGAGAAAAAACACTGTTTTCTGTTCAAGCAGGAGTTACTGTGAGGGTAGCATTTATAAAACAGTCTGATCTGAGTGATCTCTCAGAGAAAAGGTCTCAAAGGTCGTCATCTGGACTGGACTGGACTGGACAGGACTAGACTGGTTTGGACTGGACTGGAATGGACTAGACTGGACTAGACTAGAATGGACTGGACTGGACTGGACTGGACTGGACAGGACAGGACTGGACTGGACTAGACTGGACTAGACTGGTTTGGACTGGACTGGAATGGACTAGACTGGACTAGACTAGAATGGACTGGACTGGACTGGACTGGACTGGACTGGTCTAGACTAGACTAGACTAGACTAGACTAGACTAGACTAGACTAGACTAGACTAGACTAGACTGGACTGGAGGAGGCCGAGCATCTGTAGAATTAATGCCATAAACACTGGTTTGAAGACAGACAGACTGATTTTAAGCAGGAGAAGAACTGGTTTGAAAGAGGAGAGAAGGAGGCAATTTTTGTGAAAAAGAGAATCAGCTCTTTAAACAGAAATGGTGGTTTAAGATATAATTTGCCGACTGTTTACAACGCCTTCCTTTCCTGTCCTTTCACCTCGATCAAGTGAGAAATCAATTCAAATGCCACTCAGCGCTTAACAGTGGTGAGGCAGAGTACATTAGGTGCTACTGTAAGGACCTAAACCAGGTTTCACAGGTAAACAAAGAATCAGAATCAGAAACAGTTTATCGCCTTTGTCGGTGATCAAAATTCACAAACATAGGAACTTGCTTCGGCGTAAGGTGCAACATAAAACAATGAATAAAATATATTAAAAAAGGCAGGTTATTTTCAGGTGAAACTCCTCCGTGAGGGCGGGGCTTAGTCAGCTCAAAGACCCGCTCCTTAGATTGAAAATTACATTCAGATGGAAGTTGAAACGCCTTTATTTTGTCCAGATGACTACCTTTGAAACTTTTCTACAATATATAGGTGCATGCGGGTTCTTGACATGACATCAGTTTTCTATGTTTAAATTTCCTCCAAAATTCCACTTTTCAGTGCACTTAAACTCTTCTATAAAGCGCACATACGGGGCGTTTTGACCAGCTCTACTTGGCCCTACTGTACTGTTTTTATATTATATACATATTTTAGTGATTTCTAACTTTACCTGTTTGTCCTGGTCTCCATCCAGATAGTTTTCGTTTCACTGGAAGCACAAGAGTCTTTTGTCTGACATAATAATTTCAAGTGTAATTATTTGTGTGTTGGATTTGTTGGGGACAGTCCAAGACCTGGCTTAGTCCTGTTTTAGGGGGTTTAGTCCACATTTAGTTTCAGTTTTAGTCCTGGTTTCGTCCCATGTGTGAACACACCATTCATTTTGTGATTATTTGTTCATATTAGACCCAGTTCATAATTGCTTTAGTCCTGGTTTTACTTCCAGACTATAATCCAGACTATTTGTCCTTGTTGATGTGTTATTTTTCCTTTTTAAATCTGGTTTAGAGTTAGGGTCCTTTATGAATAACATTTAGGCCATTATTTGTCCAAAATTCAACTTCAGTGAGGATTAAAAAAACAACAACAACACTGTTTCAATTTTCTTAAGCAGCGTTCACACTTGTTTTGGTTTGGTCCTGGTTTAGTCCTGATTCTGAATCTGGTAGACTTCGTTTGGTCCTGTTCTAGTCCAGGTTTAGTCCTGATCTAGTCCAGGTTTAGTCCTGATCCAAAATTCCACTTTTCAGTGCACTTAAACTCTTCTATAAACATAAACATAAACATACGGGGCGTTTTGACCAGCTCTACTTGGCCCGACTGTACTGTTTTTATATTATATACATATTTTTAGTGCTTTCTAACTTCACCTGTTTGTCCTGGTCTCCATCCAGATCTTTTTCCCGCCGAGAAGCCGCCGTCGTGCAGAAGTCGAGTGGCTGAGCTCAGAAAAGCCTTTACATCTGAAAACCCGTCGTCCTGCTCCAAACCTCCCGTCCCGACCAAACCTCTGCACCTGCAAAGACAGACGGCCCCCTGCATCCACTAACCTGCACCACAGACACACAACTGGACCTGGTGCTAGACTAGAAGCATCTGTGAGGGGGAAAGACAGCGTAAGTCAGAATAAAGCACAGGTTATTGATGAAAATGTAAAATAATGTTCAGTAACACATACATGCATCCAAACTATTGAAAGCCTAACTCAATCCAAGTCAAACTACTGTGGACGTCTTTTTTGGCAGTGAGGAGGAGGCAGGGATCTTGAAATATAAAAAACTTGAAATATTTTGGAGTGAAGTTGAGCTGAATGATAAAATAAGCAGACTTTGATGTTTGTGGATCCAGAGGAGACGAGTCCCGGGAGAGCTTCACCTCCGAGGGTCTAACACATGTGGGTTACTCTCAAATATTACCTTTTCAAACGCCTTCAGCACAAACACTGGACCAACACGCTCTCTCCCCAAGTATGTGCCTTTACTTTTGTACAATTTACATTTTTACTACACGTTTTCATACTTTTAAAATGTTCAAATATATTAAAATGTTGATGCGGTCTTTCGCCTTTAATTACAATCTTAAATATTACGTGAATAAGTGCTTGAATTATATGGTATTTCTTTTGATTTGAGTATAATTTAACGATCTTAAAAATATTTGCCAATGGAACAGGGCAAAAAATGTCTTGTTTTACTTAATATTAGAAAAGACGCGCATTCTCTCACTTGAAATGAGCAAAAAGAAGTAATACTCCACTTGAAATAAGAAAAAACAACTGCTTATTCCATTATAATATACTTAAATTAAGATAAATATGACACAATCCAAGCATTTGTTCACGCTTTGTCTTATTTAAGGTCATCATGGAAGAAAGTATGATCTGAAATAAAATGAATGAATGAATAATTGTTGGAATTAAAGAGTATTTCTCTTGATGTGAGTTGTTTTAAAATAAGATTTGCCAATGGAACAAGCACAAAATGTCTCGCTGCACTAAAAATAAGAAAAAAGACAGGCATTTCTCACTTGAAATTAGCACACAAAAAATGCTTCTGCACTTAAAATAAATGTGAATCAATCTTTTTTCCACTAGAGGCTTAAAAGACTCTTTCCATTTTCAAATCCATCGCAATCAATTTTCACACATTGAAACATTTTGAATTTGTCACTTTGGGGGAAAACTTTAGCAAAATTATATAAAATCTTCCCAAAGACAAAAATTCAAGGCGTTTTGTGAGTTTAGAAAGTTAAAAAGCCTTAATTACATTACATTTTAATAAACAAATACAATCTAAACAGTTAATGTGTTGGTCATGCACCTTTTGACAATTATATCACAAACGCAAATTACTTTCATGTTCAATTAAAAGAATAATTAAATCAAATCATCATGTAAACCTGGTTGAAATGTCAAATGTTTATTGCGCACAACTGATAAAAAACACATTTCTTTCAGTTTCATCTGATCCATAAAGAACTCAAATTAAAATCAAAGACTTTGGGTTGAATATTTAAGATTCGAGTGGTATTTGGCGACCTCTAGTGGTAAAAAACGAAACTGTACCTTCCAAATCAGACTATTTAAAGACTTAAGAGCAGAGTAAAAACATAAACAGGTCCTATTGTCATCTTTACTGTTGAAAATATAAAGATCATTAATGAAACTTGTTTTTTTTTACTGTTTTGGACCAAACTGCAGTTCCTCTTGTCGCCACTAGAGCCTTAAGCATCAAAAACGTTCAATTAAAGTAATCTATTTGTTTTGTTGCCTTTTTGTACAAATGTAAAGTGCAATAAGTTTTGAGACACCGTTTTGGGAGACAATTTAGTGTCTGTAAAATGTTGTATATAATGTAAATACAAAGTTTCATGGTAAAATGTTGAATTGCCTTTTATAAACGATGTCAAAATGTAAATATTGTGTTGTTTTACATGTAATAAAATGGTTTCACTGGAAGCAAAAGAGTCTTTCGTCTGACATAATCATTTCAAGTGTCATTATTTGTGTGTTAGATTTGTTGGGGATAGTCCAAGACCTGGCTTAGTCCTGTTTTAGGGGTTTAGTCCTGGTTTAGTCCACATTTAGCTTCAGTTTTAGTCCTGGTTTCGTCCCATGTGTGAACACACCAGTCGTTTTGTGATTATTTATCCAGATTAGACCCAGTTCCAAATTGCTTTAGTCCCAGTTTTACTTTGAATCCAGACTATTTGTCCTTGTTGATGCATTATTTTTGCCTTTTTAAATCTGGTTTAGGGTTAGGGTCCTTTATGAATAACATTTAGGCCATTATTTGTCCAAAATTCAACTTCAGTGAGGATTTAAAAAAACAACAACACTGTTTCAATTTTCTTAAGCAGCGTTCACACTTGTCTTGGTTTGGTCCTGGTTTAGTCCTGGTTCTGAATCTGGTAGACTTCGTTTGATCCTGTTCTAGTCCAGGTTTAGTCCTGTTCTTGTCCAGGTTTGGTCCTGTTCTAGTCCAGGTTTAGTCCTGTTCTAGTCCAGGTTTAGTCCTGATCTAGTCCAGGTTTAGTCCTGTTCTAGTCCAGGTTTAGTCCTGTTCTAGTCCAGGTTTAGTCCTGTTCTAGTCCAGGTTTAGTCCTGTTTTAGTCCAGGTTTAGTCCTGATCTAGTCCAGGTTTAGTCCTGATCTAGTCCTGGTTTAGTCCTGATCTAGTCTAGGTTTAGTCCTGATCTAGTCCTGGTTTAGTCCTGTTCTAGTCCAGGTTTAGTCCTGATCTAGTTCAGGTTTAGTCCTGGTCTAGTCCTGGTTTAGTCTTGATCTAGTCCAGGTTTAGTCCTGTTCTAGTCCAGGTTTAGTCCTGTTCTAGTCCAGGTTTAGTCCTGTTCTAGTCCTGGTTTAGTCCTGTTCTAGTCCAGGTTTAGTCCTGATCTAGTTCAGGTTTAGTCCTGTTTTAGTCCAGGTTTAGTCCTGATCTAGTCCAGGTTTAGTCCTGTTTTAGTCCAGGTTTAGTCCTGTTCTAGTCCAGGTTTAGTCCTGTTCTAGTCCAGGTTTAGTCCTGTTTTAGTCCAGGTTTAGTCCTGATCTAGTCCAGGTTTAGTCCTGATCTAGTCCTGGTTTAGTCCTGATCTAGTCTAGGTTTAGTCCTGATCTAGTCCTGGTTTAGTCCTGTTCTAGTCCAGGTTTAGTCCTGATCTAGTTCAGGTTTAGTCCTGGTCTAGTCCTGGTTTAGTCTTGATCTAGTCCAGGTTTAGTCCTGTTCTAGTCCAGGTTTAGTCCTGTTCTAGTCCAGGTTTAGTCCTGTTCTAGTCCAGGTTTAGTCCTGTTCTAGTCCAGGTTTAGTCCTGATCTAGTTCAGGTTTAGTCCTGTTTTAGTCCAGGTTTAGTCCTGATCTAGTCCAGGTTTAGTCCTGTTTTAGTCCAGGTTTAGTCCTGTTCTAGTCCAGGTTTAGTCCTGTTCTAGTCCAGGTTTAGTCCTGTTTTAGTCCAGGTTTAGTCCTGATCTAGTCCAGGTTTAGTCCCGATCTAGTCCTGGTTTAGTCCTGATCTAGTCCTGGTTTAGTCCTGTTCTAGTCCAGGTTTAGTCCTGATCTAGTTCAGGTTTAGTCCTGGTCTAGTCCTGGTTTAGTCTTGATCTAGTCCAGGTTTAGTCCTGTTCTAGTCCAGGTTTAGTCCTGTTCTAGTCCAGGTTTAGTCCAGGTCTAGTCCAGGTTTAGTCCAGGTCTAGTCCAGGTTTAGCCCTGATCTAGTTCAGGTTTAGTCCTGATCTAGTCCAGGTTTAGTCCTGTTCTAGTCCAGGTTTAGTCCAGGTCTAGTCCAGGTTTAGCCCTGATCTAGTTCAGGTTTAGTCCTGATCTAGTCCAGGTTTAGTCTTGTTCTAGTCCAGGTTTAGTCCTGATCTAGTCCAGGTTTAGTTTAATCCTGATCTAGTCCAGGTTAGTCCCAAGTTTGTTAGTGAGACAAACATTATACAATATGAATGATAAAAATGAAATTGAATATGAAAATCTGGATAATATATGCAGAGAAAAAACGTCAAATGATATAAATAGCGTTTTTTTATTGATCCGGGCTGTAGTTGTCTGTCTCTGGAGCAGACTCTGTGTGTTCTTTTGTGGTGTTTGTTCCCCTCTCTGCTCTGGTCTGGTCTGGTCTGGGGCAGGAGTCACATGACGAGCCGCACTGAGGTCAGCTGACTCACGCTGTCGACACTAAAACACTTTAAAACCACTCACATATGTTTGGACTCACACAAACTCAAGAAACATGTTTTGTCCCAGAGATATTTAGTCTGTGGCTCTCACGCATTTGAGTTTACAACGTCTACGACTATTACTGCCACTACTATAGACTTCTACTCCAAAATACACCCAAAACTGTACTCAAGCAAGAGTTTATGACTTTGAAACACTATTGCTCCAATTAAAGTAAAAAGCAGTGATCCAAGTAATTTAATTAAGTAAAGGTTTAAAAGTATTTGGATAAACCATTCCTTTAGTGCTGAGTAGCTGTTATAAATGTATTTACACTCATATTTACAAGCACAAATGCACATTTTAGTGTAATTTTAAAGCAATCTTGTACAAAACGTGATCAACTAAACAGATTAAAGCTGAATTAATGTGTTTTAAACCACACTCTGCATATTCTCTGCTCTGTGTTTGTGGGTTTAGAAAGAGACAGAAGTCAGACAGACCAGGTGGACGTGCTGGTATATTAAAAAAAATTAAATGTAACTAATTACAATTACATGCTAAAGTTCTACTCAATTACAAGCAGAAGTTCTACTCAAAAAGTGCAACCCCCCAAAAGATCTCCTCAGTGAGTGTTTGTAATTAGCTCCTTTCCTCTGGTAAAAGTGCAAATGTAAACTCGCACAACACCACGATTGATCTTGAGGCGACAGAAAGAGACAGAGTTTGATCACGGGACGCTCCTCCTCCTCCTCCTCCTCCTCTTCTTCCTCTGCCCCGGGACAGTCCTGACCGCGCATATATCTGCCCTGATCATGTGACTAACGCGGCACTCACGAACTCTGTGTGAAAATCCCAGTTATATTTAGAGCCGGGTTGGGTTTCCCATGGTGCATTGTGGCGTCCAGCTGTTTGTGTCCCGGACCCAAACTCAGACAGAGACGTATCAGACGCGGTTTCACTCTGGAGTCTGAGAGGGTCAAAGGAGAAACTCTACGTTGTGTATTATTCGGCTAATTAGACAAATTAAGTCCAGGCCCCTTGTCGTCGAGAGGGATTTTCTGTAACTTTTCTGTCGTGTCACTTGTTCTTGAAGGAAGCTTTACTTTTTTGTTGTTTTGTTTGTTTGTTTTTTACTTGCGGTTCATAAATTTGGGGTGAAAAGTGAACTATTGGAAAATTCTACTTCAAACGTGCAATAGCTTCATGTTCTACAGCTTTAAATAGGGGGTTTGGGGGTCCTTCCCCAGAAGAATATTTCAGAAATCAGACCATATTCCCTGTTTGTTGGTGCATTTTAACACATTCACGTTCAGCTGATTTAAAGACATGGTTTTCATTTGTATTTTTATAATCTCATATTTCATTTACTATTTAGTTTTACACTTGACAATCCCAGACTATTTCGTTTATCCGGAAGGGCATCTTATTGAAGGGGCCCAAGGCAATTCTGTCCTTAAAGGTAAATCCACCACTGATTAATGAGCAGAGCTGGGAAGAATACTCCCCACTAAATACTAACCCTAACCCTAACCCCATACTGAAAATGTGTTTAGTTACAGAATATTCATTCAGTTTTTTTATTAGTTAATTTTCTACCACTTGTTCCCGTTAGTCGCGGGTGACTGGAGCCTGTCCCAGTGACTTTGGGCCTTAGGCGGGGCACAGGGGCCAGCTCGTCAACAGGGCTAACCACATTAACATGTGGTGGTCAGACAGGCTCATATACTTCAGGAGGTGAGTGAATTATTGGACAATTCTACTTCACATGTGCAATAGTTAAGCAGCCTTAAACAGGGGGGTTTGGGGGTCCTTCCCCAGAAGAATATTTAAGAAATCAGATCATATTTCCCGTTTGCTGGTGCATTTTAACACGTTCCATCTGATTTAAAGCAGAACTAAGTAACATTTGACCTTATTAAACGTCTATAATTCTGTGCGGTGGTTGCATATGTATTTTCAGGGCGTTTGAAGCTCGTCATCATCAAATATGACATAGTTAGAGGTAATGCATTAATCCATCCATCCATAATCCATTTTGAAAACAAGGGCCAAAATCCAAATAAATTACACAATAGTTGATATTTGACAAAATAATGATACCTCTTAACACTTTTATTTTGTTGAATGATGTTTTAAACTATCAGAAAAAATGTGTCAGTTGAGCGTTAACTGTCTCTTTACGCTACGTCGCATTTTGATGACATCACAGAGGGGTTCCATTTTACAACTCAGCACTACTTCTTGTCATTTTAAACTTTTAATTTTCAAACTTTCTTCACAAACTACAGCTTCATGGATGTAAAACGATAATAAATATTTACCACAGGTGCCCTCCCACCAAATTAAGTCATAATTAGAAAAACATACAGACTTTAAATGCACAAAAATAAACTAAACCTAGCAACAATGCTTCTTAGAGAAATATTGTTGACTTATCTACAGATACATTACATACTTAACCACAAATTAGACTTTTTTTTATGAAGCTAAAGCACAATTTTGAGACTAGAAAACACAATTTTCTAAACTAACTGACATTTCTACTCTGGAAATTCAAAATTGTTGCTTTTTTCTGTTGACGTAGATCTGAAGTCAGTGAAATCAGTGAAAATGTGTCATCATCTGCTCATTCTCCTCCATTCTTTTGAGCGTTCTGACGACATGGCGTTTTAAAGGGTATGTTTTCTGGAATCACAGCAACCTTCTTTTTTCTTCCGTCCAGTCTGAACCCGTCCCTCGTCTCGGTAAAACGGCGCAGATATTTCCTCCCACTCCTCGGGCTCCAAGCTCAGCGTCTGAATCGTGTTTTTCTGCAGCGAAACCTCGTGACTCTCTGACCTTCTCTGTGACACCGGAGTTCCCCTGCGTTTCCCGGGAGACGCACTAAAACTCCAACCACGACGACGTTATGAGAAAACTACAACACACTGCACTGCACACTTTTAAGAGAAGAAGGCTTTAACGCGTGATTTGTGCATTTTAGTCGTGGCGTTAGGCGCACATTTTGACACTTCTTGACTTTTCTCCCAACGCTCCAGGCCCAGTGTGGCAGGAATGTTACTTTTTTCTCGTATTTCATGGGTAATACATTTTTTTTTCTCTCATTTAAGGTGAGATACTACAGATGAATAGAAAAAAATCTTAAATTTAAAGATATAAATTTGAAACTTCTCCGGTGGTTCACTCAGATAAATGGTTCAATGTCATTTTGTCATGTTTTCAAATAGAAAAAAGGCATTTTATGTGAAAAAACGGCCAAAATTGCACATAATTGGTACATTTACATCTGAAAAATTACATTTGTTCATTTTGTACATATATTAGTTACCAAAAAACTTTACAGAAGGAATTTTGGATTTCTCATTTAGTTTTTGAGTAAACTAAATCTGACATTAAATTGGCCTAAAAATTCAACTTTTGCCTAATTTTTTAGACTTATAACTTGAATAAATCAGGCTTAGAATTAGATTTTAACAAATCCTTCTGTACATTTGGTTAAAATCGTTACAATGTCCCATGGAAATCTATGGATTAAAGTTAGTTAAAGTGGATTAAATTGGAAATAAAATAGATTAAATAAAAAAATAATACAACATTTTTAGGAGCAGATTGGACTTGTTTGTTTTTGAGAGAGCAAACTGACCAAAAAACTTAAAAAAAGAGAAGAAAAAAAAGAAGAGAGTTTTGCCTGTAGCGTCTCGCCTTAAAGACGACTTAGAGACATATTGTGCTAAAAATGAATCCGTTGACTTCCTGTTTCAAAACTGCAGAACTGATAAGCCCCGCCTCTTCATTGTCACATTTCATCGTAACAAGCAGCAGATTGTCATTTACACATTTTAAAAAAGTAATTACATGATATTTTAGAACCAACATGTATCACTTGGATTCTTAATTTTTCAAATAATCACTACTAAGTACAGGGATGTGGGCGGGGATAGGGGGTGGGTGAAAACAGGAACTTCCTGAGCACTCCAGCTTGCAGGACAAAACAAGATTAACTCAAACAGGCAATACAACTTTGAGTAAAATAACGATGACGAAACGCAAGGTGAAAAGCTCATTAAAGCATTATATGTCCCCTTTAAGGTGAAATGCATTTTAAAGACAATGTACCTGATTTTTACTGTTTTACTGGATCGATTTGACAGACTTTGCTCTGGGTTTGACATTATCTTCACGTTATGAAAATCGTAGTCAAGCGTTTTTCATGACATTCAGAAAACAACTACTTTGCTAACAGCACTTTTCCTGTGTGGTTTATGGACGATAAAAACGTTACATAATTAGATGCAGCACACAACGGTCTCCATTTGACCCGAATAGCTGAACAAATTGTACTTGAAGGTCTTCTGCTGCATTTGGTGTGAAAAGTCTGTAGCTTTTCAGAGGTTGAAAGCTTGCTCCGTGCACCGTCTAATTAAAATAAATAAATAAATAATAATAATAATCATGTATGATCCCTTTAAGTGCAGCAAGATATTGTACATGCCTATTGCTTGTTCCACAGGCAAATCTTATTTCAAGATCAATCAAAATGTACAAAATTAAAAATGAATACAACTTAATTAAAAAAATATTTAAATTTGGCAGAGTTTTTTGATTTTATATGTTTTTTTTTTGTTTGTTTTTTGCAGAATATCTTTAACAATCCACCAACCAAAGTGGCTGGTACTGAACGTGTTTGGCCCGAATGGAAAGCGTTGTAGTGTAACTGTAATAGTAAAGTAGGCGTACACAGCTACAGCAGAGTTTATCAGTGACTGCGACTTCCTGGAAACAGTCCGAATCAGCACAAAGCTAAAGATTAACACAACTTTGAGTAAACATTACCTCCAAAACTAACGCCACAAACAGGCTGGACTCAAGATAACGAGAAGAATCATATGACACTGTAAACTACGGGAGTGATGCGGTTTAAAGGTGCATTATTCGTCTGTTAAAGCTGCAGTACTGACTATTTTCGCTCCTCTTTTTTTTTTTTTCTGATTTTTTTTTTTTTTTTACTCATAGCAGTACTGTGAGATGTGTAGAGAGAGGGAAGAGGCAAGTAAACAAATAAAAATATGTTCTGCCACTTTTTATGGTAAAGTGTGTTTCAATTAAAGGTGCTGCATCTGATTTTTACAAACTTTAAAAATGTGAAAAATACATCTAGTTCACTTTAAACTCTTTGCAGCGACCCACAATTATCACAGTTATCAATATTGGATCTTCTTCTTCAACAGGCCTAATTCTGAGCATCCTAAATCCTCCGCAATTATTTTAGTCAGTGTTTTTCACAACTTTCAGAGGCCAGAGCAAGTTTTATCGTAAAGCTAACAACAACTAGCTCGCTAACAGTGCACTACCTGCTGTGTGGAGAATACACAGCTCCATAATTAGATACAAAGATCACACACTAGACCTTTCCAGTGTTTGTAAACAAAACGCGCCGGTTTAGCCAGGAGTTAGCGCTCGTGCATTTGCAATGGGAGAGTTAGCGTTAGCCTCCAAGCATAAAAAAAAAAAAAAGAAAATCCAAGGCTGTTTTGATGACTGCGGTTTACTCGACCAAACATGAGCAAGACCAGAGCCGAGTTAGAAAACATGACCACATATAGAAGGGTTTTGTGTAGATTATTACTATTAGCGATTAGCGCTGAAGGTTGTTAGCCTACATGCTAACAGCCTCGTAATAAACATCTCTTAAATCTAACGTTACTCTGGACAATAATGCACCAAAAACATAGCGGGCCACAACAGTTTGACTCGTTGGCAAATAAACAACAACTGCTGCCTACAAACGATACAATTACAGTTTTTATTTGCTGCTCCGTTAAAATAAATTAATGTAAACACGCTCCTGGAATAATCTGTGGTCTCATTTTCACCCAAATAGATGCTTTTACAATATATCTGTACTGGGCAAGACAGATTTTACTTTATTACATGCAAAAAATCACGTACAGCCCCTTCAATACGTCGTAGAAAGAAACATATTACATTTTACGTTGAACAAAATGTAAAACAGTGACCTACAGTTGTGATGATTTACCAAGAAAAAAACATAGTTTAGCTTTTTTAACTATATGAACAACTCCGTCATGTCATTCTGAATCCTCTAGTCTTCTTTGTAAATGAAGCTATTATTGTCGTGCCCCACACTCCACAGACTCAGCCTCCGAAGGGTCTGTGGCCTCCTTGACCTCTGAACTCTCCGTTACTAAAATACGACCTCGGGCCGAAGAGACAGGCATCCCAACTATTGTGACATTGTTTGTGAGACCTGTTTTTCATGTCTGCACCAAAACGAGACAAATACCAGCGATTCTCCTTTTCTGAAAATCCATCAGTCAATCACCGTTTGTTTGTCTTGTCTTTAACATTAAGGTCAAAGTGTTGGACACGACATCCGATAATTGTCCTGCACAATTTCTAGTCTAAAGGCCTGTTTGGAAAAGTTTTATGTGGGACATCGGGTCATTTTTAATAATTACGACCGTTGTCTATGTTTCTAGTAAAAGAGAAAAAAAATCTCCCAATTTTTCTTCAATGTTCACATGCACTGAAGCTTAAAGGTCCCATATTCTGCTATTTTCTCCTTCACACAGTCTATTCTAAGGGCTTTGTTGATCAAATTTTGCGTTGTGCAATATCCATAACATAACAGTTTCCAAAAAACACCCATTTCTTGGACTGGCCCCCCTCCTTGCAAAAGCAAACGGCTCACTCTGAGATCTGACCGCCCCGAACAGAGAGCAGGCTGCCTCCCCGCCCAACTCGTGCCGAAGCCTAGAGCGGAGATAGTGCATGCGCCGTGTGCTCCGGTAAACAGCGATACACAAACACTGAATAAACCTTTTATCCGTCCTGACGGTGCGTCGTGCTGAGTCCTATGTCCTGGATCTGACCTGGAGTTTGACGTGCTCCAGGACCTCGACGACGCACGTTGCTGTTTGGTAAATAACAAGCTAACTCTTCTATCTGTCGTATCCATCGTGTAATTACTGTGTAGCATTAGCATTAGCTGTTTTTATTCTGCGGCTGCGCGCTTCCTGGAGGCGTGGCTTAAACACCCCGTCATCCTAGTGAAGCCGCGTCATCCTGGTGAGGAGCCCCCGTCTGCTGCTCAGCCGAGGGGGACGGAAAAGACAGTTCTCTAGCGAAAGCATGCGGGAATCAATCAAAAAACCACTTTGGGCACAACATACGAGGCCCAAATAGCACTGTAGGAAGGTTAAAACCTCTGAAAAGTCGATTTTGCATGTTATGGGACCTTTAAAGTCGATACGACAGGTTCTCAAGATGTTTTAATTACGACTAAGTTTGGTGGATAGAACCGGTGGTAATTATTAATTACTGTTTTACACTGGTGTGGTGCAGTATGTGAAGAAAAAAGAAAAAAGTTTGCAAATACAAGAAGCTGAGTTCTAAAACAGAATCCCTCTGTGATGTCATCAAAAAGTGACGTGCCTTTTTAAACACTGACACAGTTTACACACGGGACACATTTCTTCTGACAGTTTGAAAGATCATTCAACAACATAAAAGTGTAATCAGGTATTGTTATTTGTCAAATCATAACTATTGTGTAATTTACATCGCTAGGTAATAGGTAACAGTTGTAGAATTACCTCTACATACGTTATATTTGCTGCTCATGTCCAAACAGGAAGTACAATTATAAAATACAATCATGCTCACTACGTTTTAGTGAAATGCCGAGTTAAACCTATCATAAAGACTTTAAATCAAAAATCGAAAATGTCTCTGCGTACACTTTCTGTCTAGATTTAAACGTACATTAGTCGTGGTATTTTGTCACGGACCATCCTTCTGTGCCTCATTTGGGTCATTTCATGGTTAGCACTAGTTTAGATCAAGAACAGTCCTGTATCAGACCCAGGTAAGATCTGACTGGAACTGAAAAAGCCAGATCTTTTCTTGTGTGTGAAAAGTTTGAGAACCATTATTCTATCCAATTGTTGTGAGTTTTTTTCTACAAAATAAATCAAATCAAATCAAATCAATTTATTTTATAATGCCCAAAATCACAACAACAATTGCCTCGATGGGCCAATAAAAAAAAAGGCAGAAAAGACTTGAACCCCGAAAATACTGAGCAGCTCTTTTGGGAAAGTTTTGAACACTAAAAAGAAAAATTATAAGAAAATATAAGTAACACTAGCAACAAAAAGCTAGCTTTAAGTAACTTTCTGAAAAGGTTTGACTTTGTTTATCAGTCCATCACTCCCAGATAAAAGTATCTAAAAACAAATGAATTGTGGGCATTGCTGGTGTCGTACGAATGCTAAAAAAAAAACAAACAAACACAGACGTCGTGGGGTACTTTCCATTTTACAGATGTCCCCAGGTTTTTCGCAATCAGGTTTGTTTATTTCAATGACAAATGTGAAAAGAGGAGCTCATTAGTCGTCCATTTAGAGCAAAATCACACTTTTCTCACCTCAGATTAACTGTGTAGTACTTCGCCCATTGATTTTGCAGAAATACACGATGTTTCTCAATCTCTTGTGATATTTTTTTCCCTTTCTTTTTCCTCGTAAGCGGCCATATTTGCTTTGATTCGACAGACCATGTGTGTCAATCATGCCCATCTGAACTCAAGCAGACGGTGTTCAGACTCACATCTACGTAAAGTGTTGTAGACGTGTGTATTTTTGGTTGACCAGGCAATTATCAAAACGTGTCAAAAGCCAAAATCTAAAAAAAATAAAATAAAACATATCACAAAATGAGCAATGATATATTTAAGGTAACACGACTCATTCCTGTACCTTTCGGTGAAGGTACAGGCACACTTTCTTGCCCCTGTACTTGATGAAAGTGTGTCCAGTGTGTTCCCGGCCCTCGGTGCTGCTGGGACAGACTGTCAGGAGCTCATGGAGCCGGGGCAGGGCCTCAGCTCATGTGCCTCGTGCATGTTTCAGGTTGATGGGTCTGCGCCGAGTCTGGAAACACGTTTGATGTGGGTCAGGTCGAGGTGTCTGTTCCATTCCTCATTGTATTAAATCGATCAATAACAATATTAAGGCGAGATGCTGCAGGTGAACAGGAAAAAATGTTAAATTTAAAGATATCAATTTGAAGCCTCTGCAGTTTACTCACATAAATGTAAGAAAGATTGCACATATTTGGGACATTTCAATCTGAAAAATGGACAGACCAGCTTAGAATTTCTTAGTTAATTTTGCATATATATTAGTTACAAGAAAATGTACAGAGGGATTTGGGATTTTTAATTTAGTTTTTGAGTACTGAGTAACTAGATTTGACTGAAAATTGTCCTAGAAATTCAAATTTTGCCTAATTTTTTTTTAACTTAAAACTTCAATAAATCAATTTAGATTTAGAGATTTAAAAAAAAAATCCTTCTGTGCATTTTGTCAAAATCCTGTTGAGTCAGTTTGGTGCAGGAGCTACTTTAAGGCTGGTCTTTATGTCCCTAGGGACGAAAAATGCATTTTAAGAAAATGGTCTTTGAAGTTACAATGTCCCAGAGAAATCTATGGATGAAGAGGATTAAATGAAATAATAAAACATTTTTAAGAGCAGATTGGACAAATTTGTTGTTTCCACATGAAAGTCGATATGCTGAGAGAGCAAACTGACCAAAAAACAAAAAATGTAACATTCTCGTGTCTCGCCTTAATAGAAAGCTCAAACAAAGGTCCCAGTGCAGCTCAACAGGAGGACAGGGGTCAGCAGAGGAGAGCAGCAGCCCTCAGGACAAAGGTGTCGCTCTCCTGTGTCACAGCAGCGTAAACCGCACTCTTCCACTCTGTTGTTTTGGTCCAATCCAACAGTCTCAACCTTGAAACGATAAGCACTTCTTAATTTGTCACTGGTGTGGTATCTCTGTTGATTCAATAACAAAGGCAATTTATCCCTCTTTAAGGACGGATTTAAGGTGAATTATGTGTATTTAGAGAGTTGTTGTTGTTGTTACATGTAATAAAGTAGTATTTGTTTTGCACAGCACAGATATCATATAAAAGCATCTTTATGGATGAAAATGAGACCACAGCGTTTTCTCTGCATCTGTTTATAGTGTTTTATTCTACAAGAAGCAGGAAGTGCCCCATTAGCATGCTAGTTTAGCTTTAAAGTGATGGCCACTCACTCTTGGCCCAGAGAAAAGCGCTTTTAAACATGCGACCGATGTAAAGAGTTTAAATTAACTAATTCAATTTTTCACATTTTTAGGAAAGTAAAAATCCCAGAAAAGCCCATAAAGTAAATAGATTGTTCTGTAGATGTTAAAATATAGGAGACGGCACAAGCGTCACAGTACCACTTAGCTCATAGCGGCCTTTAGCATTCTTAGATATTTGTACAGATTTGTGCAGTTGGACCACTTTATCTACGCCATGTCCTTGTGACTCCTAAAGTCTGCCTTCTCTCCTGTAGTTGACACAGTTGAAACAGTGACACAGACACAGCAGCTGTTCTACATTGAAATGAATGGATTGCTTCCTCCACAGAGATCTGTTTGTAGGTGTTCCCTCTGATAACGACTGTATCTATGCTAAAAAGGCTACAAAACACTTCAATTGAATAAATGAAAGTAATGATTTATTAAGATTATTTTTATACTTTTGAAAACTGCATTTGAGCCTTTAAACATCCACACAGAGCTCGTGCTGCGGCTCCATTTCCAGGCCTGTGTTTTGCGTTTGCACCTGAAGCAGACACAGAGCCCGGTGAGGTGGAGGAGGAGGGGGGAGGAGGGGCGGGAGGCGCTGTTTGGCCGTCACGCGTTTGTTGTGAGCGGAGCTGGGGACGCGGCCAATGGAAGAGAAAAAGAGGGAAAAAACCAACCACAATAGGACACGGTGTTTCAGAGCGACGCAGGAGCCAGGGTTTAAAGACCAGGCCTGGACCCAGAGACCCAGAGACCAGGCCTGGACCCAGAGACCCAGAGACCAGGCCTGGACCCAGAGACCAGGCCTGGACCCAGAGACCCAAAGACCAGGCCTGGACCCAGAGACCCAGAGACCAGGCCTGGACCCAGAGACCAGGCCTGGGCCCAGAGACCCACAGACCAGGCCTGGACCCAGAGACCCAGAGACCAGGCCAGGACCCAGAGACCCAGAGACCAGGTCTGGACCCAGAGACCAGGCCTGGACCCAGAGACCAGGCCTGGACCCAAAGACCAGGCCTGAACCCAGAGACCAGGCCTGGACCCAGAGACCAGGCCTGGACCCAGAGACCCAGAGAACAGGCCTGGACCCAGAGACCACGCCTGGACCCAGAGACCAGGCCTGGACCCAGAGACCAGGCCTGGACCCAGAGACCAGGCCTGGACCCAGAGACTCAGAGACAAGGCCAAAATTTGTTTGAGCAGAGCTTGTCGGCCATAATTTTCTCTCAAATCTAAACCATCAGTATCATCGTCGGCGGAAAAAAAAACAAAAAAAAAAACATCTTTGGCCATCTCTAATATTTACAACTGCATTTATTTGTAAAACTGGGGCATCCAAAAGACTCAATATTTACTCTAATTTAGCTAAACAATGTGGACAAGGTTTGGAGGTAGTCAATCAGCAACCTCAAGACATTTTAATTTCCTTCTAAAAGTCATTGTCAGTCTGCAGAACTGGTCAATGAAACTCAAATTTAAACAGCTCCAGGCTGAGCCCGGCCCACAGAGAGGAGTACAGTTTCACCTTAAAGGGCCTATGACAAGTTGAAGTACTCATTTTACTAAAACACAGTTAAGACCATTATATTTAAGATTCTGCTAAAGAATTAACTATTTTTATCCTACTTTATCCATTTTTGAGGTTAAAAACTTACTTCCTGGTTGTAAATCATGACATCACACTAGGAAATTCTGTAGCTGTTACCTAGCAACCATGCCATACACTGGGCCAAAACTCCTCTAATGTCACAGGAATTATTATTGACAAACAAAAATACATGGGGACACCTTTATTTTGTTAAATTAATGTTTAAAGGATCAGAAAAATGTGTTTCTTGGTTGTAAATTGTCCCTGGTGAGTCTCCCTAGTCTGATGTCATCATGTTTTGGAACTCTGCTCTACTTCCTGTAAATTTCAACATATTTTTCAACTTTTCTTCACAAACTGTCTCTTAACTGGTATAAAACTATATCATAAATATTTACAACAGGTTCTATTCCACCAAATAAAGTCAAAACTAAAAACCTGTCATACGCACTTTAAACTACACTGAGTAGTCGAAGTCGAATTGAAAACAGTGTCATGCCTTTGCCTGATGAGGCCCAGTGCAGGAACGTTGCCTGTAAATAAACTTCACTCTTTGCTGTGTGTGGCATTTTTCTCAGTTTTAATGGAAAAAGTATCAAATGTTTCACTTAAAATAAGAAAAAGATGAGCATTTTCTAACTTGAAATTTAAGGGAAAAGATAATATCATATTAATAATTATGCAACTCCATTGTAAATAATATATTGCACACTTGTTATATGGTACACAGCAAAGAGTGAAGTTTATTTACAGGCAACATTCCTGCACTGGGCCTCATCGGGCAAAGGCATGACACTGTTTTCATTTCGACTTCGACTACTACTATTTGGTGGAATAGAACCTGTTGTAAATATTTATGTTATAGTTTTACACCAGTCAATAGACAGTTTGTGAAGAAAAGTTGAAATATATGTTGAAATTTACAGGAAGTAGAGCAGAGTTCCAAAACATGGTGAATGAATATTAATAATTATGCTACTCCATTTAAAATAATATATTGCACACTTGTCATTTGGTATGGATGGTACTTTAAGAAAGATTTACTCTCAAATCACTTTATTCAATCATATTTTAACATATTGTCTTATTTCAGATTGTTTATTCCCCATTATATAATTCAGTATCACCAAACTAATCATCACAAATCACAATAAACCCTTACGTACCCGTCTGAGTGGACCGTGTGCAGGTGCCATGAGCAGGAGGGAGCTCCAGGGGGGTCCTCGGGGCGCGGGACAAAGACGCTCACCTCTGTCTGCGCCCGAGACACGGCGGCTCCTGAAACAACTAAGGGTTTTTTCTTATTCTGAGCTGCGTTTATTCAATTACAGGTGTTTTAATTAAAAAAAAAAAAAAACACATTCTTACAGTGAGTGGAGTCGCGTCTTCACAGATCTGACCTGTCACGTGTCCTGTTGGAGTCATCACTTGTCTCCATGGAGATAGAGAAGTGTAATACAATTCTGTGGAACATTTCAGGCAAAGTAAAACGGCTAACGCTCCACCAGAAAAATTACATAGTGCACCTTTAGGAACATCAGATTAGACTGTAAGTTAAATTATACACAAATGGAACAAGATATTATTATTATTTTTAATTTAGCCAAGATACAATGTTTTATTTTGTTATATTTAAACACAAAAAAAGTCTTCAAGTCACATCTTCTCAAATTAAAGTAAAATTTCCTTCATATAATTTGGTCGTTCCAAGATATTACTTTTTGCGTTTTGGGCTGGACATTGATCAAGACGGAATGGCACTGAAATGTTAACAAGAATCGCTGAAATAGTTGTGATTATTTTATTAAAAGTGCACAATCGAGACAATTTCATTTACATTTCACGTCCAATAAACCCCTAAATCTCACAAAAACATAATCTGCTTGTTCTGTGCTTGGATTTCAACAGCGACGCTCCCGGGGCAGACTGTTCTGTGTCACAGGCAAAGTGAGGGGTGTCTTGCTCAAGGGCACAGCAGCGTTAACAGCATTAATATCCCTGAAACTGAGCTTAATGAGCAATGGAATTTTATATCGATTTTTTTTATTTTTCTGGTTAAAAATGTATCCGAACTGTCTCAGATTGGATCCTCTGGAAGTAACGTTTTCTTTCTTTCTTAATAAAGTGAAATCTTATCTTTTATTACATCAAATTTGGCGTTACGATTGCGATTAGAAGCGTTACAATTTTACAATTACTCACAATTATTTATAGCAAGGCCAAACAACGGTGAAATTGTTGCTACAGTTGTGTGAAATCAGACTTTTGTGATAATAGAGTATAGTTAATTTGACATAAATTGCCATAAACAGCATTTTAAACACATTTTTACCATTTTGGTCTTCCTCCTAATCTTCTCACAATTATTTGTTTTTTGTTTTATTGTGACCTGAACGATCACAATAGTTGATCAACCGATTCGTCTTGACGCCAGCACTGGAAAAATGATCATCTTAAATAAGTCAGAAGAATTATTTATCTTGTTTTGAGTACATTTTGACCATCTTTAAGTTAAATTGCCAATGGATCAAGCATTAAATATATATATATTTTTTTAACTTAAAATAAGAAAAAGTCAAGCATTTTCTAACTTGAAATTAGAAACAAGACATCACTTGAAAAAAGAACAAACCTGACTTGTTCTATTGGCAGATTTTATAATAAGAAAGTCCAAATGTACTCAAATCAACAAAAAGATAAATATACTACTTAACACAATCACGTTTTAACTTTCTTATTTGAAATTGTATGCTTTTCCAGAGCCCCTAAAGAGATGTACTTTTCCTTTGTTTACTCTTGACAGAAAATGACTTTTATCAGGAGCGTTCACACATTCATCAAAACTGGGACAAAACTGGACTAAACCAGGACTAAACCAGGACTAAACTAGGACTAAACTAGGATTAAACCAGGGCTAAACCAAGACTAAACCAGGACTAAACCAGGATTAAACCAGAACTAAACCAGGGCTAAACCAGGACTAAACTAGGATTAAACTAGGATTAAACCAGGGCTAAACCAGGACTAAACCAGGGCTAAACCAGGACTAAACTCGGATTAAACTAGGATTAAACCAGGGCTAAACTAGGACTAAACCAGGGCTAAACCAGGGCTAAATCAGGACTAAACTAGGATTAAACTAGAATTAAACTAGGATTAAACCAGGGCTAAACCAGGACTAAACTAGGATTAAACTAGGACAAAACCAGGATTAAACCTGAACTAAACCAGGACTAAACCAGGACTAAACCAGGATTAAACCAGAACTAAACCAGGGCTAAACCAGGACTAAAACAGGAAAAAACCAGGACTAAATCAGGTCTAAACAGGTTCAGTTTCAGATAGACTAGACTAGGTTCAAAACTGGACTTGTTCAGGACAAAACCTGGACAAAACTAGGACTAAACCAGTTCTAGACCAGGACTAAATCAGTACTAAATCAGGATTAAACCAGTACTGAACCAAGACTAAACCAGGACTAAACCAGGACGAAACTAGGATTAATCCAGGACAAAACCTGGACTAAACTAGGACTAAACCAGCACTAAACCAGCGCTAAAGAGAGTCAGGTTCAGGTGGACTGGCCTAGCTTCAAAACTGGACTAGATCAGAACTAAACCAGGACTAAACCAGGACTAAAACAGGACTAAAACAGGACTAAACAAGGACTAAACTAAGATTAAATCAGGTCTAAATAGGACTAAACCAGGACTAAACAGGTTCAGGTTCAGGTGGACTGGACTAGGTTCAAAGACTGGACTAGTTCAGGACTAAACCAGGAATAAATCAAGACTAAACCCAGACTGAACCCAAAACGACCAACCTGGACTAGATCAGGACCAAACAAGGCCTAGAACAAGACCGAACAAGTCCACACCAGAACTAAAATTAGCTAAATTCAGGAACAAATATGAACTCAACGTTTCTTGCTATTTTCGACTGTATTTCTGTTTTTTCTGCTATTAATTCACCACGTTTCCCGCCATTGACCCGTCCCTGTATCATTCGGAGCCTGTTTCATCTGTGCCCTCCTCGCTGTCTCTCCTTTGGCCTGTTTTCTCTGATCACTCCACACATCCAGCTCCGGTCTTATCCTCTTCCTCCCCCCAGTCCGTGCCGCCCTCCCCCCCCCCCCCCCCCCCCCCCGGAGACCCCCGCCTCGCTGGGATCTGCTTTCCACTCCTCCTCCCCCCGCTCTCCCTCCAGCGAGCCAGCCGGCCCCCCTCCTCTGCCCCAGCCCCGCGCTTCACGCTGCCTCCTGTTTCCACCGGCTTCAATCGAGGCCCGAACAATACACAATACATCGCCGCAGCACTGAGGAATCGCACGTGAATATTTGACATTTATCCCAGTGCCCGGATGACTATCAGGGGCCAAAAATACATTTCTAGATCTTCTTCTTCATCTAGTCTTGATTTCAGGATATTAATCTTAATTTCAAACGTTTTGACTGGCGTTGTAAATGGTTTTATTGTTTTCAAACGTGAAAAACAGAACTCGTTGATGTTTAAGTCTTTACTTCGGGCACACGTATCGCTCACTTTCCGAATACAGTCCCAGCATCCTAAATATTCACACTATAAGCACTTTTCAATAGTCTCTGAGCACGTCCCGGGTAAAGCTAACACACATCAACATGCTAACGGCGCACTTCCTGCTTATCGTAGAATAAAATGCTCTATTAGTTGCAGAGAAAGTGCTGAGGTCTAGTTTTCATCGCTTTTATAATATATTTGTGCTGGGGCTATGCAGATTTTACTTTATTACATGCAGAAAAATCAGGCACATGAACTAGTTCTGTTTTTCTTGTTTCATAACAGTAAAAATGAAAAATTAGATACAGCACCTTTAAGATTAAAGACTTAATGTCGTGGAACCGTTTCTGACTTGTTTCTGTGCATTATTTCTGACTTAAAGCTAAATTATCGGTCAGTGTTTAAGATAACTTTACTTACCGCACTGGCAAATAAATGTTCTTATTCTAAGCTAAATTATCGAATGATCGGTGAGAAATACCTTGAAATCAGTGAATTATTCTGCATCACATCAGCAATTAAATCATAAAGTCAAAACTACTAAAACCAGATAAAAATTATAAATTCAATTTTAAGATGAGCCAGATATACACAAAAAATCTATTAAAATAATGATGTAACATTTATGTCTCCTGTAGTGTACATTACAACTTGTGGATTCAAGTGATTTTACAGATAAGTTTAGAAATCTGTAGTTTTATGTATTGTATCTATAAAAACTGTATATATATATTTTGTTACTTTAGTTATAGACACACGTAGATTGAAGATTTCTAAACAAAACTGTAATATAAACTACACAAGAGACATAAAAGTTATACATTTCTTTTATGATGTTTACAATTATAGGCAGATTTTTGAGTTTTTGAACCTCAATTATCTAAAAAATAAGATTAACGTATTCACTTTGGAGCTGGGTAATTATTAAAGGTCATGTATCCGATTTTAAACCATGAGACAGGAACATGTTTTAGTTTGAACTATTAGCCCCGCCCACATAGTCCCATGACACCAAGCCCCAGGGTTTAAACATGGTTTAAAGATGGCCGCCTGTTTGGTAACGGCTCTGACCAGAGGAGCCAAAGAAACCAGAGAAGAAAAAGCTGAAAAAATTGCCACAAGATCCAACCTTTTTTTTCGCTTTTATATTGTGCACTAAGAGTAAAATACTGAAGAGGAGTTTAAAGGAAAAATATTCTGCATTTTTCATTTTGTTGTTTGCCTTTAAACATGCTCTTGAGTGCCTTAAATTTGCCATCTAATGTAAAAAAAAAACTAAACAATTTCTTATTCAATCAATGACAGGTTTTATCAGCTGTTTGCAATGACACGTACTGAGTGCATCCGGCCAGCAGATGGCGCCAGCACTATATACAATCTAGTGAAGTTAGCGCTGACAAGACGTTTTAATGCAGATTTGCTGCAGTACAGATCGTGTTTAGAGGCAGAAATGCTCAGAACGAGTTTAGCGATGATTTAAGGACTTAAAACAGCAGAATATTCTCAGATAAGTGATGTAGATGATCCAAAAATACGTCCCAGATCAAGGGAGTTCAGCAAGAAGTGTTTATGATGCTCGGAGGGGGAGGATTTTCAAATGAACATTCCTCAAAACAGCGTGAATGCAGCTGAATGTGTGTTTTTCAGGTGTGTTTTTAATGATGGAACATTGTTAGAACAGGGTTAAATGCTCAAAAAAGTCACTGTAGCAGAACATGTGTCCTTACAGCTCACCCAGACTTTTCATAGATCCCTGGGCTTCAACAATTAATCAACTATTGTGACTGGTCTACAATAAAAGTAACCATAGACATATTTTTATAGTGATAGTGACTGTTATCTGGATTAAAACACATGATTAAAGACCTTTTATAACAAACACAGTGGCGTTATTAATCAAAATGTCAAAAAAAGAACAATTTAATACACTTTATTTGTAGAAGTTCTCTATCCAGGAGCCTTCAGTCACTGTATTTCCTCATTTATGTGGCTAATTTAAAAGTCTCAATGTAGAATACAAATACTTGTTGACTAAACTTAATGAATACATGTGAAAGAATGTGGACAAAATGGGACTAACGTTGAATTGAATATTCCTAAACTTTCCGTGGATGCCTTGTTGGCCGTTGTATTCTTTAATGTTTGTTTATGTCACTTGTTTGTGTTCTCTCTGGTCATGTTTTGTTGTTGTTGCAGTTAGTTTATTTATTTATTTAATAATGTTGTGTTAGCTGCAAAAAAAAGAGACTACTAAGTCAATTATTAAAAAAATCATTGGTGAAAGCCCTGGATCTCTGACACAGCTGCCCAGGATACTGTCATGCAGTTGTTTCCTCTTGGTTCTCATCAGTCCCCACCCACTTAGGCCTTTTTGCTCACTCTTGATACAGACCCTTTAATACAAAGGTCAAACAAAGACAAAAGAGAAAAAAATCATGACTCACCAAGACCCAAAATTTTAAATTGTGTGTGAAAATTGTACACCAAGGCCAATCAATGAACTTGGATCTTTTCTTTCTTACATGTTTTCTTTTCAGGTATTAGTCATGGTTTTCACCCAATTTAGATCGATCAGGATCCTCACTTGTTGTGGCGTATCAAAGGTAAACCAGGAACACGAGCCCCTTGATTTTAGTAACAACACGACAATTAAGATCATGTTTGGGGAGATTTTAGCGTCTTAATATTGGCATTGCAGAATTTCGGTCATTCCCTTTTAATTCGCTGCGTCGTTTTCTCGTTTCGCTCAAACTGCAAGCCGCATTCTGTGGTAGGAAAAACACATCCAGCCCAGCGCCTGCGACGCCGCTCCTCCTGGTTTCTCTCGCCTGTTTCCGCTGCCATCTTGTGAGCCACTGGAGCCAGGCTGGAGGCGTTTGGGAGTCAATGGACCTGCCGGGCCCAGGGTGACACAGATTTCCGGTATGTGTGTGAGAGAGAGAGGGGGGAGAGGGGAAGAGGAGGGGGAGAGAGAGAGAGAAAGCAAGAGGGGGAGAGAAGAGAGGGAGAGAGGAGGAAAGAGAGAGGGAGGAATGAGAAAGGAAGGGAGGGGGAAAGAGCATAATTTGGGAGAGGAGAGAGAAGAAAGGGGAAGAGAGAGAGAGAGCGCAAAAGGGGGAGAGAAGAGAGGGAGAAAGAAGGAAACATAGAGGGGGAATGAGAAAGGAAGGAAGGGGAAAGAGCATAAACTGGGAGAGGAGAGAGAAGAAATGGAGAGAAAGAGAGCAAAAGGGGGAGAAAAGAGAGGGAGAAAGAAGGAAAGAGAGAGAGAGAGGGAGAAATAAGAAAGGAAGGGAGGGGGGAAGAGCATAATTTGGGAGAGAGAGAGAGAGAGAATGCAAGAGGGAGAGAGAAGAGAGAAAGAAAAGGGAAAGATAAAGGGAGGAAAGAGACAGAGGAGGGGAAGGAGAAAGGGAGAGGGGGGAAAGAGCAAGAGCTAGGAGAGGAGGGAGAGAAAAGGGGAGAGAGAGAGGGACAGGATGAGGGAGGAGGGGGGTAGAGAAAGTGAGATGTGGGAAAGAAAGAAAGAGGGGAGTGGTAGAGGGAGATAAAGAGAAATAGGGGATATGGGGAAAGAGAGGGAGAGAGAGGAGTAAGGGAGTAGAGAGACGGAGGAGGCAAAGCGAGAGGGGGAGGAGAAGAGAGAAAAAAGGAGAGAGAGAAAGAGAGACAGAAGAGAAGAGAGAAGAGTAGAGAGAGATAAAGAGAAGGAGAGAGAGGCGAAGAGAGAGGAGTAAAGACAGCAAGAGAGAGAGAGAGTGAAAGAAGAGGAAAGAGGAGAGAGAATAAAGGGAGAGAGAACTAGAGAAAGAGAGACGTGAGAAAGGGGGGAAAGAAAGAGAGAGGGAGAGAAGAGAGGAAAGAGAGAAGCAAGAGAGAGAGATAGAGAGGGAGAGAGGTGGGCGAGGTAAAGAGGAGCAGAGGGGTAGAGCGAGGAGGGGGAGACGGCGTAGACAGAGAAGAGAGGAAGAAAGAGACGGGGGAGACAGAGAAAGGAGAGAGGCGACAAGAGAGAGACGGGGGAGGAGGAAAAGGAGAAAGGAAAAAGATAGCGAGACGGCGAGAGAAAAGGGAAAGGAAACAGAGAGAGAGAAAGAGAGAGAGTGTGCATGAGCGTGACGACGAGGGGGGAGGGGAGGGGGGGGCGAGGGATTAAGCTCCAAATCACCAGAAAGGCACCGAAAAGGAAGGAGGGAGAGAGAGACGGGAGCAGATCCAAGAAGGGTGTGAAGCGTACGTAGTAAACAGCTAAACTAAACACACACGGGAGGCTTTTACTGTGAGAAAACTAAAACCACCGGCAAATTAAACATTATCTTCAAGTTGTGACACGGCTGTGATAGAATTAAATATTTCTGTAGGTTACGAGAGGCCACAGTGAACCGGGTTTGTGTTTTTGTCCTGGATGCCCTGCCACGAGGCCACAACCCAGTGTTCACATTATTGTGGCAACTGAGACTATGTCCAAATCTAAATGAACATAAGACTGATAAAACCCTCACGTCATGTTGTTCATGTTGCACTAAAAAGGAGCAAAGGATCATGGTCAGTGTTGTTCCTCCTGTTGTTTTAGCTGTTGCTGCAACAAAACAACGCTTTTAAGCAAAGGAGACTGGAATTCAGTATTTTGTGAGAGACTTGTGATGACACAAGCTCACGATATTTTGGTATTTGTTACCAACGGGTGACACTTAATGATAACTACACTTTATTGACTTAATTAAACATGGACAAAGACTTAATAAGTAATGAGCCAATAGTTTAATCTTACAGTAACTACTGAAGTAATACATCTAGGGTTAAACTGTTAGTGCCTGAATCATTCTTGATATGAAACAAGTCTTTATTCATGGTTTATTAAAGGACACATATTCTTCTCCAGTGACTTTTTTGAGCTTTTAACCCTGTTCTAATGTTCCATTATCCAAAACACACCTGGAGTTGCATTCAGTTTCATTCACGCTGTTTTGAGGAATGCCCCCTCTGAGCGTCACAAACAGTTCCTGCTGAACTCTCCTGATCTGGGACGTTTGTTCAGATCATCTACGTCACTTCTCTGAGCATTTTGTCCGTTCACTGCTCGTGTTAGCCTGATAATAGCATGTTGCACATTCTCTTAAAGAGATAACATCACTAAACTGTGTATAGTACTGGCTGGATGCACCCATTAAGTGTTACTGCAGACAGCTGAGAAAAACTTTCATTATTTCACAATAGTTTTTTTTTTCCTTCAAAACATGAAATGGCATATTTAAGGTCCTAAAGAGCATGTTTAAAGGCTGATAACAATCCAAAAAATGCATGATATTTTTCCTTTACCGCTAATGAAAGTCTATACGATTGATGTTTTTCTCATAACATAGTTTGGTGGAAGGGCACAGAATCCCTCTGTGATGTCATCAAAAAGTGACATGTCATTGCAAACACAGAGACAAGTTACAGCAAATGACTTTAAGCATGAAAAATGTATAACAATATCAAAAAGTCCTTGCTTTTTTTAGGTTTTGAATGCATTAAATGATCATCCAATAAAATAAAGGTGGTATTATGAAGGTATTATTTATTGTAAATTCCTAGCGTGTTTGAGTTTGGCCCTTGTTTACGTTATGGTCGCTAGGTAACAGTGGAATTACCTATATATTTACTTCTCATGTTCAACCAGTAAGTAATATTATAACAACAAACAAAAACAAAAACTGTCAAACTGGGGATAAATAGGTAAAATCTTAAATATAATCAACTTCACGCCGTTTAAGTGAAATGTGTCTGATCCGTCATAAACACTTTAAGGTGTAGTTATGATAAAGTGGAATAACTATTACACCATTAGATTGGGCAGATGCTGTACCACAAAGTAGCACTGACGTCACCAATGACATCATACAAGGCTGACCGTACAGGGAAGGGCATCTGGCGTAAAAATCGTCCAAATGCTAAGCGTGATCGCTCGACTGCGGCAATAGAAACGTCTTTAAGAAGCAAAAGGAGATAAAACGCTGCACTCATTTGTGGACTTCCTCGTGTTTGTGGGAGGAATTGATTGGATGAATCACCTGCGTCGAGATTATAGGCACCGGAAAAGCAGGAAGAAAAGGGAACGGGGGAGGAGGGAGAAGAGTGGGAGAGAAAGACAAGGAGGGGGAGGCAAGGAGAGTGAGAGAGAAAGGGAGTGATGTGAGAGAAAGAAGGGAAAGGAGAAAGAGAGAGAAAGGTGTGAGGAGGGAGAGAGCAAGAACAGAGAAGAATAGAGGGGTGAGAGAGAGAATGAGGGAGGAAAACAAAGGGAACAAGGGAGGAGAGTGAGAGAGAAAGACAGACAGAAAGAGGGGAGATATTAGAAGAGGAAGAGAGCAAAAAGAGAGAGGACAGATGAGAGAAAGGGGGAAAGGAGGGGTGAGAAGGAAGGAAGGAAGGAAGGAAGAGGAGACAGAGAGAAAGATGAAAGGAGAGAGAGAGTGGAAGGAAAGAAACAGGAAGAAGATATGGAGTGAGAAGGGAGAGAAAGAGAGATAGAAAGAGGTGGGGGAGAGAGAAAGTTAGAGGGAGACGGCGTGGAAAGAGAGGAGACAGAGAGAGAAAAGAAAAGATGAAGAAGGACATGAAATAGAAAAGGGTGGAATGGGAGGTGAGGGGAGAGAAAGAGAAAGAGGAGGGGAGAGAAATAATTGAGAAGGGGTTGAAAGAAGAGAAGAGAGACAAGGCAGCGAGAGGGAGAAAGAGAGGGAGGATGATGAGAGAGAGGGAGAGAGAGAAAGGGGGGAATGATAGAGAAAAAGGGATGGAAAGAGGGAAGGGGGAGGGAATGAGAGGTAAAAATTTGGAACGATATGAGTGAGGGGGAAGGGAGGGAAAGAGATAGAAAAGGAGAGAGGGATAGAGAGGAGGGAGAGAGAAAAAGAGGAGAGAATAGATAGAGATGGGGAAAGCCGCAAAAGAGAGAAATACAAGGAAAGAGATGAGTGAAAGGGTAAGGAGGAGAAGGAGAGAAAAAAGAGGGGGAAGGAGAGAGAAAGAGATGAGACAGAAAGAGAGGGAGGGAGCAAGAGGAAGGGAGATAAAGAGATAAAGTACAAAGAGAGGGAGAAAGAGGAGACAGACAGAGGAGTGAGAGAGCAAGAAGGAGAGAGGAGGGAAGAGAGGAAGAAAAAGATGGAGAAGGGGATGTAGAAAAGGGGAGGGAGAGATAGAAAAAGAAGGAGGGAAGAGAGCAAAAGATACGAGGATAAAGAGAGAGAGAGATGGGGGAGAGACGAGAGGAGGATGAGACAAAAGATGAGGAGGGGAGAGAAAGGAGGAAGAGAAGGCAGAAAGAAGAGAGAGAGAAGAGAGAGACAGAGGGAGGAAGAGAGAATGGGGGAGGGGGTGGGGGGATAGGGGGGGAAACGCAGCAGCAGATCCAGGAATTTGAAAATTCCCCTTTTCCTTTGTGCGAGAGATGAAGAAACACTAGACTGGAGCGAGAACAACCTCCGGCCTCTGAGCCAAACGTGACGCTCTGAGATCTGTGTCAGGCCTGAGCCGCCTCAGCCTGAAAACACCACGACCCGAGCGAGAGACGACGACCTGAGCGAGAGACGACCTGAGCGAGAGACGACCTGAGCGAGAGACGACGACCCGAGCGAGAGACGATGACCTGAGTGAGAGACGACGACCTGAGCGGAAGAGGACGACCTGAGCGAGAGACGACGACCTGAGCGAGAGACGAACTGAGCGAGAGACGACGACCTGAGCGAGAGAGGACGACCTGAGCGAAAGAGGACCTGAGCGAGAGACGACCTGAACGAAAGACGACCTGAGCGAGAGAGACGACGACCTGAGCGGAAGACGACCTGAGCGAAAGACGACGACCCGAGCAAAAGAGGACGATCTGAGTGAAAGACGACGACTTGAGTGAGAGACGACGACCTGGGCAAGAGACGACCTGAGCGAAAGACGAACTGAGCGAAAGACGACGACCTGAGCGAGAGACGACGACCCGAGCGAAAGAGGACGACCTGAGCAAAACACGACGACCTGAGCGAGAGACGACGACCTGAGCGAAACACAACGACCTGAGCGAAAGACGACCTGAACGAAAGACGACCTGAGCGAGAGACGACGACCTGAGCGAGAGATGACGACCTGAGTGAGAGACGACGACCTGAGCGAGAGATGACGACCTGAGCGAGAGACGAACTGAGCGAGAGACGACGACCTGAGCGAAAGACGACCCGAGCGAAAGACGACCCGAACGAAAGACGACGACCTGAGCGAGAGACGACCTGAGTGAGAGACGACGACCTGAGCGAAACACGACGACCTGAGCAAAACACAACGACCTGAGTGAAAGAGGCCGACCTGAGCGAAAGACGACCCAAGCGAAAGACGACGACCTGAGTGAAAGACAACGACCTGAGCGAAAGACGACCTGAGCGAGAGACGACGACCTGAGCGAAACACGACCTGAGCGAGAGACGACGACCTGAGCGAAACACGACGACCCGAGTGAAAGACGACGACCCGAACGAAAGACAACGACCTGAGCGAAACACAACGACCTGAGTGAAAGAGGCTGACCTGAGCGAAAGACGACGACCTGAGCGAAAGAGGCCGACCTGAGCGAAAGACGACCTGAGCGAAAGACGATGACCTGAGCGGAAGACAACGACCTGAGCGAAAGACGACGACCTGAGCGAAAGATGAACTGATCAAAAGAGGACGATCTGAGCGGAAGACGACGACCTGAGCAAAAGAGGACGACCTGAGCGAAAGATGAACTGAGCGAAAGAGGACGATCTGAGCAAAAGAGGACGACCTGAGCGAAAGACGACCTGAGCGAAAGACGACGAAACACCACGATCTGAGCGAAAGAGGCCGACCTGAACGAAACATGACAACCTGAGCGAAACACGGCGATCTGAGCGAAAGACGACGACCTGAGTGAAACATATCGACCTGAGAGAAACACGACGAACTGAGCGAAAGACGACGACCTGAGTGAAACATATCGACCTGAGAGAAACACGACGAACTGAGCGAAAGACGACGACCTGAGTGAAACATATCGACCTGAGAGAAACACGACGACCTGAGCGAAAGAGGCCGACCTGAGCGAAACACGATGACCTGAGCGAAAGACGACGACCTGAGCGAGAGACGACGACCTGAGTGAAAGACGACCTGAGCGAAAGACGACGACCTGAGCAAAAGACAATGACCTGAGTGAAAGACAATGACCTGAGCAAAAGACGACAACCTGAGCGAAACACGACCTGAGCGAAACACGACCTGAGCGAAACACGACGACCTGAGCGAAACATGACCTGAGCGAAACACAATGACCTGAGCGAAACACAACGACCTGAGTGACTATGGAAGGAGCATATTAAATGAATGGTACAGAATAATGAAATGACGGCAGGATGTCAGAATAAACCATGGGACTAAAGTGTAGAATTACAAGATGCTTTAAATAAAATTCTAGACAAATATAACCTTCATTAATCCCAGAGGAAACTTTAGGCGTCCAGCTGCTTTCACATAAACAAACAAACTCAGGTCTGTGGGGTTTAACTGATGAAGGGCAAGAAAATTGACCTTTGTTTAGCTGCAGATTGTGGCTGGATAAATACAGGTGGATAATGGGCCTTGACACTTTAATGAGTAGTTTCAACATTTGCGTATTTTCTTTTGGATAATTGTCACACAAATATAACAAAATAATGTGAACATCATTAACCTTTATGTTCTTGAGTTATTATTGATGGCAAACTGTGATGTTTTCAGAATCAGAATCAGAATCAGAAGCGGTTTATTGCCATTGTCAGTGAATTCACAAACATAGGAATTTGCTTCGGCGTAGGTGCAACATACAGCAATGAGTAAAATATAAAAAATATATAAAAAGGCATGCATAAAAATTAAGAATAAAAAAGACTAAGATAGACTATATACAGAATGTACAGTTGGCAGACAGTGCCATGTGCAAATGTGTAGTGCGTTTTTTTGAATAGTTTTTGGTGAATAGTTCAGCTTCACCCACTCTGAATAGTACTTACATTTACTCCAGTAGCTTTTAAAATACATCTTACTTTTAAGACTCCATACTTTACTTTCTTGAGTGATATTTAGTTTGAAGTAACATTGCTCAAAAGTTTAGTTCCTCTTGTTCTTCGAATAAGTCTATCATGACAAAAACTCTATGTAGACGATATTGAATTACATGAACACATTTGATTTAATTGTTCTCATTTTTGAGTCTGTTATTTGACAATACTAGATTTTGTGCACCATTTAATGTTTGGTTTTTTCAGTTTCATTCCAATTGTGTCAACACCAGATGATAAATGAGACGTTACACCCAGTTTCTGTTTCATTTTTTTTTTCGAGATTCAAGAATTTATCAACTATGAACGATGGTTGCACATTTTTATTGAATGAACAGAGACAGATAATGGGCCTTGTCACTTCAATTATTAATATCAATAATTGTAGATTTTACTTCAGGGTAATTCGGGGATTGGGCTACTACTTCGTTTCCCTTCACTCTTAATTGAGTAATTTCTTTGACTACTACATTGTACTTTTACTCGATTATTTTGAAAACTACTGTCACTTTTGTTGTTTTGTTCGGCGAAACAGTGATGCTGCAAGATGTGACAATCATGAACATCCAGAGGTCACACAGTCGATTATGCAACCCTTGATTGGCCTGGTCACGATTATGTCATTTCAGGCTTGACTTGGGTCATAATTGAGCTGCATAAATGTATGACTAATATATGTTGAGCGTGTTTTTTGGGGAGGGGCCTCCTGCAGGGGCCCACATTAACAGCACAATAAAACCCCCCGGGGATTCGACTGTGAATGAGACACATTAGTTCTAATTGTTTACATTAACCTACAGTCTGACGAGGTTGTGTTATCCAGCAGCAGCAGCAGCAGCAGCACAAGTCACGTGTCCCTGCATTTTCAGTTCGCTCGTTCTGTTTCAGTGGAAAAACGGCTGCGTGCTTCTCGTTGGTTGGAGCTCTGCGTGTTTCTCCATGAGTTGGCAGTGTCCTGCGTTGGCTTCGTGCTGCGTTCTCTCTCTCTCTCGCTCGCTCTCTCTCCGTCTCTCTTTGCCTCTCCGCTTCCCTCGCTGCCTGACAAACACCACACGCACCGCACGCACGCACGCACGCACCGCACGCACAACCCCCCACCTCCGCGACTACACACGGGCCGCGCACACACTTAATAGACTGAGCGGAGCAGGCGCGCTTTTCGCTCGCACACACACGTTTTACGCGCGCGCAGGGCCGCCGCTCGCTGGCGGCCTGGCGCGCACAAACACTTTTACGCACACACTTTTACGCACGCGCTTTTTACGCACACGCACGCACACACCGTCCCCCCTGACTGAAGGCTCACAGGAAGTGCAGCCGTGGCCCAATTATAGCGTGACACCTCGGGCCGGCCGTCGCCATGGTTACGTCTTCCCTGCGGTCCCCCGGAGTGTGGCGCCGAGGAGAAGGTCTTATCACATCAGCCATCGTTACGGCAACCGGGGGGAGAAAAAAAAAAAAAACTACTACTGCGAAATAAAAACCACCGCAGCCAAACTGGACCCGGGCAGATTTACCTCCTGGTTGTTGGAGTCCAGGGTTTTACGCATAAACAATGAATGAAATAGGCAGACTACAAGACAGAGTGCGCCTTCTCTCTCTCTCTCTGTCTCCCTCTCTCTCGCTCTAGTCTGGCCCTTATGGGTCCAAAGGGGGGACAAAGGTAGTATCTTAATTTCAAATGTGCGGGCCCACGCTTCAATGGACTGTCTCACCTCCTCCCACCTCGACGTAACACTTAACCTTTGGAGAAACTACTATTTCATGGTTTGATAATTGTGTCCAGGACTGAAACTGATGGCATATTACAGATAAAATGTGTGTCAGTTTAGTAACTACAGCAGATTATTTAAGTTCAAACTGTCATTAAATATTACTTGGACGGTATTTTACAGTATAATTGACCTGCAGTGTTTATAGCATTACAGTTTGTTGTCACGATCCTAAAATTTCAATCTCGATTTCGACATTAAGGGATTTCTGCTATGAAAATAAAAATATGTTGCTTTTTTAGACAATAAAAATAATAATTCTTTTGTTAATGTTACCAGGTAGTCTTAAATTTCTGACAAAAGACCAAGATCATTCTAAAATCTTTCAGGAAAGATCAAATTTAGTCCGGTTTATGTGTTTTTTGCAGTATCGATACATGTTCAAATGACTATCTAGAGTCAATATTGCTCATTTCCGATACTTTTGACAACCTTATTACAGTTAGAACAGAGACAAAACATAAACAGTAATATAATTTGGGATTTAAAAGCTTCAATATGATAAGATTTGACACTAGAGTGATGAAACATTAAGCTATTTTAAACGGTAAAAACAGTGTTTATTCATGGATATTAGCTTCCTGTTTGTAGATAACATTTAAAGGACTTTTCATCATTCAAGAGATATAATGTTTTTGTTTTTAATTATTATTTGTCAGCTGATTTTTCATGACTCTGAAACCCAGGAAGTTGAAACCCATGAATGAGAGGATCACAGTTAGTTATTTATACTTCCTTGTCTTTTTGGCCGAACATGAGTGGTTTACAAATAGACACGAGGCTATGAAGCGTCACGTTCAGTTCAGGTTTAAAGGTCAAACGGGAGACAAAGGCGGTGTCTTCATTTTAAATGTGTGAGCGCTGAACTGAAAGAGCCGTCTCACTGTTCACTGTAGTATTACTCATCAACTTCATGAAGGAAACTACCTTTGGTCCAATTCTGGGACCTTAAGACCCTGGGGCCAACAACTACTACTACTACTGTGACCAGGGCCAGCTCGAGACATTTGGAGGCCCTAACAAGACTTTGTGTGTGGGGCACCAAAGGACAAACTGTTTAAATAAATGGACATAACAATGGAATAGGATTTTAAACAGGACAAAAATCAGAAGTGGAGAAAAAGTGATTCTCTGGTGGAGCGTTTACAATTAGAAATAGGCAAATGTAAAGGGGGGTTTGAGGGTCCTCCCCAAGAAAATTTGATTGAATCACATGTTGTGTCCACTATAGGTCCACTAATGGTGCATTTTGGATGTAGCCTTTTATCTGGTGGTGTCTATCAGAAGCACACAATCATGGAATTCAATGCCAGAGCACATCAGGCGCTACTCTACCTTCAAAACAGTTTGGTTGAAAACAAACCAGTCATGCAGCCATACGTGATCTCATGCTTTTTTTTTTCCACGGACACTTTCAACTTGTAATATTTTTTACTGGTTAATATTTAATGTCTTGTTATGTGTCCGTGGCTGTCTAATTGCATGTTTAATGGTTTTACCTGCCAGGACAACGGATGAAATTTAGCTATTGCGCTAACTCCGGCATATTTATGTTGAAGCTGCTGCTGACACGTTGATTAATATGCACTGTCCTACTTCAAATAAATAAATTAAATTGCATGTAAATGGCCATATGAGTTTTACATTTTAATGTATGTTTTTGGCCTCTTTCTGGTTTGGATACGGCCCACCAGAGCTAAGCATGTGGCCCCTGATTGGTTGTGGCCCCAAACATTTGCTTAGATTGTTCATGCCCTGGAGCCGGTCCTGAGTAACAACAACAACTTGTTCTACTAGTACTTCAAATATACCACGACTACACCGACTACTACAACTAACACTTCAAATGCAACAACAACTACTACTGTAACAAATACAACTATTACTACGACTACTTCAAATACTACATTAACAAGAACAAGAACTATTACTACTACTACTACTATATACAACACTACAATGACCACAGCAACTACTACTACAACAACTACTACTTCACACTACAAATACTTCAGCAGTATTTAATTGGTCTTTTGTTAAATCCACAACTAGATTTCTTTTTAAAGACAGGTTTGGAGATGCATTTTTACCTTGTTTATGTGTTTCAGCTCCTGTCTGTGATTAACAACAAATAAAACTAGAACTAAAAACTACTACGACAACTAAAATGACTACTACTATAATATAAATGTTTTGTGTTCAGTGTTTTTAAGGCCGTCTGGAAGCATTGAATTAAATGGAAACAGGAAGCACACTGATTACACATTGTTGTTGCTTTCATCAACACTTCAGGTTCAAACTGAAGGCTTTAAATCTCAAACCCTCTGTTCAATTCCACTGTAAACAAAATAAAAATGTATGTAACAAAGACAGTCAATACTAATGAACACATTCAAAATCACAGAAAGAGGATTCAGTATCATACCACACCGTGTGTACTTAAAGATACACTATGGAACTTCTATGGAACCTGTTTGTCTTCAGATGTTATTACTTTGTTATCACTTTCAAGTAATTAGCCCAGTCTAGACTGGAAACTAAATCAGGACAAAACCAGGACAAAACCAGGTCAATGTCAGGACTAAACCAGGTCTAAACCAGGACTAAACTAGGACTAAAACCAGGACTAAACTAGGACTAAAACCAGGACTAAACTAGGACTAAACCAGGTCTAAACTAGAACTGTATCAGGACTAAACAAGGTCTAAACTAAGACTAAACCAGGTCTAATCTAGGACTAAATTAAGACTAAATCAGGTCTAAACAGGACTAAACAAGGACCAAACAAAGTCCTTGTTTAACCAGGTGTAATTCAGGACTAAATCAGGTATAAACCAGGCCTAAACCAGGTATAATCCAGGATTAATCCAGGTCTAAACCACAACTAAATCAGGTCTAAACCAGGACTAAACTAGGACTGAACTAATAACAAGAAAAAAACTAATAGAGAGAGATATTTTCTGTATTTTTGGTAGATGAGTTGAGGGCCGAATCATGTCCCTTGGAGGGCCTGATTTGGTCCCCGGGCCTCAGGTTGCATAGCCGTGGTCTAAAATGTTCCACAGTATAGCAGTAAACATACCTATAGCATTTATTTAATAACTGGTGTTTTTCTGGCTCAAAACTAAAATGAAACATATATTCTTACTGAGAGCAAATCAAATCAAATCAAATCAATTTATTTTTATAATGCCCAAAATCACATCAACAGTTGCCTCGATGGGCCACAGGTAAAAGCAGTTCAGATAACTGTCCCAGAATGCCCCTGTCCTTTGACCCTCCTTGAGCAGACTCGCCTCTCCACAGATCTGACCCGTGTCACCTTAAATACAAGTTTAATGCCATTCTGTGGAACATTCCAGACAAAGCACCATTATGCGTGTTTTGTTAAATTGCTTTACTTTTTTAATTCAATATTTCTGCCTCTGTTAGTTTACTGCATCAAAAGCTCTACCGTGTCATTGAGCAAAGTGTAACCAGTGCCCTTTAATGTTTATCTGAATAAATCACACTGAAATCAAATCATTCAATAACCAGGTCGAAACAAACAAATACAGTAAAACGTTCGTGTCATGGCGACCTGCTGTTTGCCTGTAGTTAAAGAGGCTGACAGGAACAGGAAAAACAGAGCTAGTCCATGTTCCTGGTTATTATTATTTGCATGACTAGAGTAAAAGCACAGGCATATTGTAAAAGCATCTATTCAGGTGAAAATGAGATCACAACGTTTTCTCTGCATCTATTTATAGAGCGTTTTATTCTACGAAAAGCAGAAAGTGCGCCGTTAGCATGCTAATGTTTGTTAGCTTTACCCGTGAAGGTCCGTGACGCTCTGGGCTCAGAAAGAAAAGTGCTTATAAACTCATGGTTTAGAATATTCATGGTGCTTGGACTGCTTTAGGAAAGTGAGCGTTACGTGTGACTAATGTAAAGACTTTAACATGAACTGTTCTGTTTTTCACGTTTCAGTGCAGTAAAAATCAGTTACAGCCCCTTTAAAGTCCATATGACAGGTTCTCAAAATGTTCTAAATATAACTTGGTTTGGTGGGAGGGCACCTGTGGCAATGATTTATTATAGTTTTACATTTGTGAAGTTGCAGTTTGTGAAGACATTTTGATAAAGGTAGTAGTGCTGAGCTCTAAAACGAAACCCCTCTGTGATGTCATCAAAAAGCGACACACCACTGAAACTACAGAGACAATTTACGCACAATCTTTTGACGGTTCAAACGGTCATTCAACAAAATAAAGGTGTTTCAGGTATTATTATTTGTCAGATCATAACTATTGTGTAATTTATATGGATTTTGACCCTTATTTTCAAAATGGTTGCTAGGTAACAATGTAACGTGTGTCATATTTGCTGCTCATGTTCAACCAGGAAGTAACATTATAAACTTTACAAAAACTGTCAAACTCGAGACAAATGGGCAAAATGTCGGTGGACAACTAGATGTATCCATGGTTCCAAAATGATGAGGGTTTGGGACGGTTGCTATAGCGATTAACAATTTAAAAATAAACATCAAATCTTTTGAATGCTAAAAAGTCCTCAAAATGTTGCACAAAACCGGAAGCCAAAACTCATGAAGAGTAAATAGTATGTTTTGTTCTAATATTATTTAGTTGCGATGCGTGGATTGATACTTATAATACTTAAAATTTCTCAAAAATAATGCAGCTTTTTAATGTTTTTATATAAATACAATGTTTATATTTTTGTTTTTCTGCGCATATATTTATTTTCTTATTCAGTTCAAGCTGGGGTTGACAGAATATTGTTTATAAAGGATTTTCAATGCATTTAATTCAAAACTCTGAGGTGTCGGTGTTGGATCGATTGCGCAAAACAGTCCCAATTTCTCATGATTTTGAACCCATGGATTACTTCAAAATCACCAGTATCGCCCATCACTAATGACAACTCTCTGTACATTTGTAGTTAATGTAGACAGACAGTTAAAATAGTTAAAATCACATGTTTCAATATTATTTAGACACCAATATTAAACATGTGTGATTTTCCTTTTGGATAATTCTGTCATTAAACGGTCTGTACCTGACTTTTGTTTCTTCTAAACCAGGATATTGCCTTTTATTCCTTTTTCTATTTGTGAACAAAATAAGGCTGAATGATATGTCAAAATATAGATTTTAATGGAAACTTTGTTGGATAAGAATCATGACAAAGCAACTGCCAAAGGATCAGATGTTATCCAATCAGAAATGTTGCTACGTTAAAGCCACATGGAAACAACTGCTTGTGATTATTGCAACTGACGATTATTTTGGTAATCGATTAGTCTAGTGGGAAGTCTTTCGATTAATTGAGTTTAGAACGCAACAAACCTGTCCATGTAAGATTTTTACACAATTTGACCCACATAAAGCTGAAGTGAAGCCTTTATTTATTTATTTAACATTTCCGAGTGGAAAAACCCCTTGAGATGGATCATCTCGTTGTCGACTTTAATGATGTCCTGATGGAGAATAATTAGAGATGAACGATTTTAATCAAAAACACAAAATTTACACATTTCCTGTGTCATTTTTGTGTGATTCCGGCTCTGTCTGAATCCTCTTCTCACGGCACATGGCATGTTTTGGAGTCTGTACAGACCCGTTATATGCTATTTCTATAATTGATGCTTGGTTGCTGTTAATTGATCATCTTTGCAGCTGTACTTGTAACTAGTTTTGGAAGATATGTTGAAAAATGCACCACAGTTGATTGATTAAAATAGTATATTATGTATAACTATAATTATTAACCCTAAAACTATGAGAAAATCTTTTCTCGAGGAACTAAAAGAGACAGCATAGTGTCATCTTACAAAACAACAACAAAGTGATATTTCTGCACTTTTGGGGTTAATTTTATGGACCATTCCCTTTTTGTGCGATAATTGAACCAAAAACAATATGTTTATATCTACATTTCAGCACTTTCCTAATGCTTGTGAAACTAGTGTCTGAATATTGTTATTGAGATGATGCAGAAAAATACAAAATTTGGTCAATATTGCCCCACCCTTATTCACCTTATTCTGCCCCGCCCACTTTTTGCCAGATACGCACTTTTGTTGTAAACGCACTTCCGTTTGACGAGAACTCCGTTAAAGCTAATGACGAACGAGGGAAAAGTCTCACCGCTAAAATGTTACATAAAGTAGATTGATTTGTGTAAAATGTTTAATGAACACGAGCAACAACAAGTCACAACGCAACGATTTCCTGGTCAGTCTGAAAACGTCTTTTTAGTCCATGTAGAACTTATTTTCTGTTGAGCTCGTCTGCTCCATGAGATGTAGTTTAGGACTGCAACTAATGATTATTTTGATTAATCGATTATTTGTTTAGAACACAATAGGCCTGTGAATATTTTTTTGTGAAGATTTTTACAATATTTAACCAAGAGAAAGCTGTGTGGGGCTGTAGTCGACTAAAGAAATCCTTGGACCAAGACACCATTGACCGATTAATCGACTAAAGATATACAGCCCAAGTGAAGATGTTGTGAAGCAGAATTATGGGTTCATCGATAAAAAATACTCAAGTTCATGTTTCTTGTGTCATTTTTTGTGAATTCCCGCTTCATCCGAGAGATAAAACATTCTCTCAGGACATGACGTTTTGGAGGTTGTGTATAGTTCACAAAACAATTACTCGATCGTCAAATTGGTTGATGACTATTGAAATAATCGATTAGTTGCGATTAATCGATTAACGTAGCCCTATCCCGGTTGTTTCTCTGTCATGGTTCAACATAACAGCGAGAGTCTGGACTAAAACAGGCCCAACGGTTCAAAATCGAGCTCAACGACCGTATAATGTACAAAAGAATAACGATTTTTGGCTCGATTCAAGAGCAAGACAGACAACATCCCAATCTAGAATCTGAAAACACACAATATTCCGATTCGGACACAAAGCGGCGTGTGTCTGAGGCTCGGCGCGTCCAGCCTGAGCCGGACTTGGCCGAAGCAGTGAGAGGTGAGAGCGAGGGGGAGCGTCTGTGGCTCCGTGATAAGACTCGGTGCCATTAGGTGAATCATAATCCCGACTGGAACACGACGACGCACACAGGACCCGTGCACACCAGAAACGTCACGTTCAAGGACCAGTCGTCAACAACTAAAGCATTGTTTATGAATGAAGTATCCCAGAGTAACAGAAGGCTGACGCTCTGGTTTGTTTTGAGTGGGTTGTTATTAGGACTAATCCAGACTAAGAATTGTAATTGTATTTTGATCATCGTAATTGTTTCTGGACTATAAAGACTCTAAAACACATTCAGAAAGACCTTTTTATAAGAAAAACTGTGGAATTATTCAATCTAAATGTTGTTGTTTTTTAATGAAATTAAGATATTTTGGATTTTTATGAATAATACACTTAATTTGTAAATATTCTTTATCTAGAAGGCTTCACTCACCATATTTCAACCTTTATTTGGTTAAAATGTCTCAATTTAAATGGAAATCATTGTTTAACTAGCCGACTATTAAAATTATCCTTAGTCAAAGCTCTAGTTATTATTGCTTCGCAGAAATATTCCACAGTATGGCATTAAACTTATCTATAGCCATAAAGACAAGTCAGAGTTTAAACAATGCTATTTTTCAAGGGAAGTTTAGTGATAAAATCAACTATAATTTAATAAATGCAAGGTAAGTTTAATCAGAGGTGGGAGATTTATAAAAAAAAAACAAGAATATCACAAATGTTCTGGAGACATGAAAAATAAGAATATTTAGAATATCGTCTAATTCTAATTAAAAACACCCTTAAAATTACAAGAAACGTCTGTGTAATCTTCCAAACAAGAGGATAAAGTGATATTTCTGCTCATTTATGGTTCATTTTATGGTCGTTTCATATTTTGAGCACATTTCTGACGGATTCTGTAAATATCATCTGAATATCGTTATCGAGATTTTCCAAAACAAAAACCGAGACTTCCGTTTTTGTCAATATCGTTCACCCCCTAAGTTTAATGCTGTACTGCAGAACATTCAAGGCAATAACATCTCTATGGAGACGAGCGGGGGTGCGATCTCACCCGAAAAGTTACCCAGTGCTCCTTTAATATCTCTGCCAGCTGACAAGAACTCAATATAGCCTTAGCATTAACGCTGAAGATATCAAACTTTGTGCTGTCCGTGGGCTTCAGAATCATGAAAACTTTGCACCGTTACCATGGTAATTAATAAAAAACAAAATATTATAACTACCGCATGAAGAAAAGTCCGCAAAACACGAACTGATTATCAATATCAAACCTTATCTAAATTGTCATTTTGGAGATAAATGTCGTCTGTAAATCTATTTGAGTAAAAATATGCAAAAAAAAGGTCTAACAAATGAAAAAAATAAAAGAAACGTGCACTGTTTTCTTTAAATAATAGGTGTATTACGAGTTTAATCGCTTTTTGAGCAATAGTTCAACTCAAACAAAGCTGTTAAAAGGTAAGTTTTTTCACATTTCTGTTGTTAATCCTCTAAAATACTGAGATATACATGTTTAACGACTTTGTTCTTATTGTTTAATTTTGTTTTCAGTCATTACAAAGATATTAACCGTAAACGTCTGCATTTTGACACCGCAGTTCACCGTAAAAGTTCTCCGTCTCCTCAATTCAAAAGCGCGTTCATGATTTGAAAACGACCTTTTAACACACACCACACGTGCAGCTGGGCCTCTGCTATCAGCCAGTCACTTTTATTTCAAAACAGAGCTATACAGTACAAGTTGCACATGAAATAATTTAGCCTAGGCTTAACTCATTCATTTTCGATGCAGCGACGTCATAAAAACTGAGGGGGGAAAAAAATCTAAACGAAAAACTTTCAGAAAACATTTGGCGTCTTATTTTTGAACAAAGATACATCCAAACTGCAAAGGGATGTAAAAAAAGACATAATGTTTTTGATCCAGCTATGTACATTTACAGTCTATTTACAGGCTCTGCTAAATCTGCCGCACATTGGTTTCCTTCTGCTGCCATTCGCTGATTGTCAAAAGAACTACGTGACTAGGCATGGGACAGTGTAGATACATGTTACAATTTACTATTAGGGGTCAAATAAAATAGAATTAACATTCTGATCATTTCTTCAAACGATGATTCATTTTGTGGTTTTATCAAATCGATTAACTGCCCTGATGTTGTCGTTGCTTATTATTCAGTCTTAAGCATTAAACATCATGAATAGAAATAAAAGAACAATTATATAGTTGAATATTTTACAATTTTGTTTTTTTCTGTTTATTGGTGATTCATTCTGTGGTTTTTCTTTGACGGATCCATCATAAATACCCATATTTGGTAGCGTTTGTGTTTGGGTTTATTATGGACTGATATTTAATGTGGCAAACGCCTTGGCCACATTTAAACGCAAGAAAACAAGGTTTTTTGTTTAAAGAATAGATTTTTTTTTAATGTTAGAGACATCAACTCTGTATTCAAGAAAAAGTTTGTTTTTCAGAATAAGTTTTTACAAATCCTTATTTGTAAAGCACAAGTTTTGGTTTTAAATTTAGGCCTAGTTTAAGTACTTCAACTTTAGTATAAGTTACTCCAGTGCTGTTTTGTTTTTGGTACTTGCAGCGCTCGTCACTTCATTTACAGCAGTAAATGAAGGCGTGTCTTAATGTTGTGATTACTAAGACCTCGTTGGACCAGAGACCGTCCCATGCCTAGATGTGACAACTGTGGACTTTCCCTCAGGAGCTTTAACATGTGTCCTTTCACTCTCCTGCTCCTTTAGAATCACCTACACTGAACTATTCGTCCAGGGCCCCGGGACTCCGCTCCTGTGACATCCCCAAAGTGAAGTCAGAGCCCCTCAGCCCCTCAAAGCCAGATGCCCTCCCGTCTATGCCGGGCTTTCTCTTCAGCTCCTCGCACTTCCTGTATTTACAAATCTGGTGTCCTCTCTTGCGGTTGCGGCAGCTGCTGCACTGTTCACAGTTTGTCTGACGTCGACACGGGACGCACTCGCCGCACCTCTTCCTCTTCCTCCGGCTGCTGCCCGCACCCCCCACAGAGCTCGGGGAGAGGCCCTCGGCCCCCGGCCCGTCCGAGCTGTCCGCTCCCAGGGCCGCGCTCCTCCACTGGCCCCCGCCCATCTGGAACCCGGTGAGAGGGAAGAGCGCGGGGCTGAAGGGGAACCAGGCGCCCAGGTACGGCTGGTAGTCCGCCCCACATCCAGGTGAGTCCTCCTCCTCCTCGTCCGGGCCGGAGGTGTCGCCCCTCTTGACCTCTGCGCTGTCCCGCCTGGCGGCCCCGGGCTGGGCCCCTGTGGCCTGGTCTGTGGAGGCCGGAGTGAGCGCGAGCAGACCGGCCCGCATCAGGAGCTCTGCGGCGTGGGCCAGGTGCAGCCCGCTGGGCGACTCCCACATGTCGGGCCACACGGCCACCGGAGCCCTGCGGGGTTTCTGGGACGGCTGTACGGCCTTCTGCTCCGGGGCCTCGGAGGGCTGAGGGCCCTTCACTTCTGGGGGCCCGCTCATGTAGTGGGACAGGTTGTAGGGGTGACTGGAGCGCCTCAGACTGGGCCGCAGGGGCTCATGGGGGATTTTGGTGCTGCTGCTGTGGGCCTGGTCTGGAGACGAGGGGCCCGCCATGTCGACGGCCGTGGACATGGTGCGTTTGGGTTTGTCCTGGAGACTGTGGAGAGGGACAGAGGGTCGAGCTGCGCTGCTGCTGCTGCTTCAGCCAAAAGCCTTGGCCCGGGTCCCTATTCCCATTCTCTGCAGCTCAGCCCTGGAGCGCTGGAGTGAACAGAGGAGACAGGTTAAGAATAGAGCACTGCTGGAGGGACAGTCCACACACAGAAATGTAACGCCGCCGCACTGGCCCCTGCACCAGGAGCGTCTTCAAATGTTACTGTTAAAACATAAAGGATTTAGCTGTGTTTAAAACGCTGTAAGAGCCCAAAAACAGAGGAGCAGCCCCATAGCAGAGACACGCTGTGCGCCCTGGCAATGATTTCCGCATACAGGAGGCAGTATCCCTTTAAGAATTTCACGGTATATCAATGCAATCAATAACAGAGCGACAACAATATGCAAAGATATGCGCATATGCGCAGGTCAAATGTGGAGCGCGATTTTCAAATACATTTTGACGACTGCTGTTATGTGTGCCAGCCGCAGCTCCAGCTTATCAGAGCCACACCACACACCGGAGCGTGAAAAACAGGCTGTCTTTTGTCTGGTATCGACGACAAGGAGCGAGGTGCGCAACGATGCAGTGCGGTGGGTACAAAAAAGACCACAGTAGCTCTATTCCGTGTCCGCGTTCATTAAAACTGTCCTCGTGGTCAAAAGTACACGTATTTACCGTCAAACAGCGCGTGCTTTCACCTCCCCGCTGGTCACTCGCCCCTGTCGGTCATTCCCGTGTTTTTGAGGGTTACCTAAGACGACGGTGCTCGGCTGACGCCACGGCGCTGACCACAGTCCGAGTGGTCGCTGCGACACGGCGCGCGCACGAAAAGGCGACAAACAAAAACAGCTCCGATCAACAGGAAGTAAGAGTGAAACACGAGGCTTACCTTCACGAGTCCGGCTGTTTTCTCCTGTCAAAGCCACGATAAAGTCATAAAGTAATGGCCGCGGCTGGAGCGAGGCGGACGCGGAGCTGCGGTTCCTCCTCCACCTCTCCGTCCCGGAGGGTCTGAAACACTCGGCACGGAATTTGGGGGCGTCGCTCAAAACGCGAAGTGGACTCTGCAGCAGCCGCGGCCACAGCAGCGACCCCGGGAAGTGGACTGAGGCTGGCCACGGGACCGAGGACCGAGCAGAAAACAACATACAGGACGTGTGCGTGCGGAACCGTGCGTCAGGCGCGTAAAGACCACATATGTGCGGAATCACACGTAAAAAGTGTCTCGGATCTGTTCACGGAAGTGGCCCCTGCGTCACCTGAACGACCCGCAGCTCAGAGCAAAGTATTATCAATAAACACTGGCTGACACCGCGGTCTCCTGCGGGATTTGAAAGGCAAATGGCACACAAAATAAAACACAAAACACACGGGCTTTAATTAGACCGTCTACACTTACCTTTGCATTGTGTTTGAAGGTTTTAGGGTTAAAATGTGAAAAAGGGAGAGAAAAATCATTACAAATATGTTTTTACAACGACCTGTCTGTTGTTATTGTGTCATGTGTTCAGTCTATGTTTGTGAATAACGTGGTAACAAAACAAATCATTTTGTATTCAGCGGCTTGAGTACAACATCAAATCGGCTACTGATTTTAAAATCTATTACAGGAGCTAAAATAATATGTTAAACTGAATGAATAAACAGTAAGACTAGTCATTTGATCATAACAAGCACGATGTGAAATAAAAGATTGTAAATTGAATGGAAAAAAGCGTTCATTGAATGTTTGACCCACATCCACAACAGCAGCAGACCTTTCACTGACAAATGTATAGTTTATAGCTTTAAAGTTAATATTTTACAACCTGCTTTGTGGTTCTTAATCATGTCAGAGCCGCTGCCTTTAGGCCTCAATTACCTTCAAAACTAAACATCTGGATTATAAGTGCTGACCTACAGAACTGAAGCCTTTAGGACAATATTATAACTGGTTTCTTAGAGATATATTTGACTGACCAAAGCTGTAAGGTCTGTAAAAATGTGCTCAATATTCATAGTTTCAGAGTGATGGAAATGTGGACAGTTGCCTAACAATTAACACTTCAAAACAAAATATCTATAATCTATTTCACAGCCAATCAGAGTCCCTTATTTATACATTTTAGAAATCCAAATTTGGTGTCAGTATTTCCTCTTCCCAGTGTGCATTTAAACGAAGTGACTGACTGTACAACGTGTGACAACAACAGGATAATTGTTCAGACCTGTAGCTGGACTAGAATAAAACCAAATCCAATGTAGATCAGGATTTTACTGGGGCCAAACCTGGTCTCCTGCTCATTGTTTTCTTTGCCTAACATTGGTATTAATTGATATAAACAATAATCAATACTATATAGTAAAAACATTGTTAGACTATTTCACATTAAGAGACTTGAATGTCACTGGAGCTAGAGTACTAAATACTACTACTACAAATGTAAACTCTTCTCACTGGATACCACTGTATATTATTATTATTATTGTTGTCGTTGCACATGGCTCATTATAAATTATAAAACAGATGCAAATACAGGATCAAACATGTGTCCAAACTCAATAAAAGATCTTTCATCGTCTATAGTTTTATTGATTGAAACTATAAAGGCCACAGTAAACAGTCTCATTTATCCTCAGATGTCTCGCCTTTATTGGCCTCCGTAATAACAGCTCATTCATTCATGTTTTTATGGCTGCTCCCAGTGGCAGTTACACCTCATTTCCGGCTTGCTTTTACATGATGCACGTGCAGGGGTGCATTATTCACGCTCGCGCTGTCAGTTGAGGTGACTCCTCTCTCGGGCCGGAGTCCACTCCACCTCTTGTGAGACTCCTGCTTCTGGCACGGAGCCAGCGCGGCCGTGCGTGAGGCGCGTGTGCGTGTCACTACGGGAGCAGGGGCCCACCGCGCGCACACACCAATCCACTCACGCGCACACACGCTGTCTGGTCACGGGTATCCGCGTACACACAGCGTCTTCTAGCGGTCAGCGGCGGACACTGCCCCGTAACCAGGCCCCGGAGCCCCGGACACTGCAGCGTGGACCCCCGCCTCCCCCTACGGTACCCCCGCGTCCCCCCCTCGTCCCCCAAGTCCCCAGAGGCCCGGAGGACGTCACCAGCGCTGCTGCTACGCACGTCTGCGGAAAGACTGTTAAAGAGATGGACGCCGCACTGCTTTAGTCTAATTAACAGCTCCCTCTTATGAACGTGTACAAAGTGTAGAGTATGACACATGACCTCTGACCTCCACATGGACCAACAGCACCAGGAAACTTTGTACACAATAGAAACAAACACACACTCCACAGGTGGACGGACAAACACACACGGAGGAACTCAACAGGACAATCATGTCTGTGTCCTGCACTCGTCAAACTTAACGGCACAAACAACTGTCCCTGTTACACCTCTTTGTTAAATAAAGAGTTATTTGAGACTTTCAGCTTTTGTAGATGGTTCACTCAATTATTCTTATCCCTGTGATAATGAACTTTAACTAATTACAACCAAATAACAATCTGGTTCTTACTAACACAGGCCTTTATTAGGAGAAATAATAAATAAGTTGGCTATTACTAAGGAATTTCATTAAAATCTGAAACACTTCCTTGCCACTTACCTCTGAAATCAAGCAATATGTAATGAAAAATAGTTACATTTGCAATTTATCAAAATGTGCAGCAAAAATATCTGATCAGAGTAAAATATTAGAGTCAGTGAAGTTAAAATGCAACTTACATTTCCATGTCATAAAGCTCCCTTCTAATAATAGTCGCTTGTGATAATGGTTTTATTTTCTTTTATTTAACCAAAAACTGAATAGATGCACACAAACCTGTTGATCAAACCTACTGAGAAAAATAGACATTTTCATTTTAGATTTCATGACATTTCAACCCGTTTAAGACAAACAACTCGTCACAAAGCAGCGCGACGCAAAATTAAAACATTCTAAAGTACATCATTCTCACTGTGACACGTCAGACTCATTTCACTAAAACCTGCTTCAATTGGTTTGTAATTTTTGTTTAAAGTTTATAATGTTACTTCCTGGTTCCATAACCGTAACCAAGCAACCAAACTGTAAACAAGGTCCAAAGCTCATCTAATTTATGCAATAGTTATAGATTTGACAAATAAAAACTACAAAAACACTGTTGAATGAACGTTTAAACTGTCACAAATGGTCTTAACTGCAAAAAAACGTATCTGCATTCTGGAAGGATACATTTTTTTCAAACTCAGCTCTACGTTTTACCGTCATTTTCATCTTTTTTTTCCAACTTTCACGTCACAAACTGCCACTTGGTTGATATAAAAGTGTGTAGTATCCAGCAAACAAACTAGAAAAACGTCAAAACCTGTCAAATGCACTTTAATTAAGGCTTACTGGAGAGATTACTGTCACTGGATCAACTGTAAGACTCTTCCTAGATATAATTTATTAATAACTTGTGGTTTACATAAAAGTACATGGTCGTTGCATAAATAACGTATTGAACAGCGAACCCCGTTTGTGTCTTAACACTGGCTTTGACAACAGAATCGTTTTCCCAACCCAAAAACCTAAAACTATCCTGGAAAAGTCCCGTAGACGCGTTAATACTTTTTCAAACGTTTCGGTGATCGTTTTAGTATCTGGTGCCGGTCCAGTTTGGTGCCTGATGTGGAAAGTTTTGAAAGTCACTGCAACAAAAGGCAATCTTGACGGGAACAATTAGCGTCAAGCGAGCGAGCGAAATGACATCATGGTCTAATTAGCATTCATCCTCCTCCATTGTTCTGTGAGACGGACAACACCGCTTTGTTACGGAAAGTGGTCAGCGATCCCTTCAGCGTTTTCAGTGGAGCCTCCTTTGAAAAGGCACGGCGCGTTACAATTGATCAGACTTTAGCGCAAGTCCGGCCAGTAGAAGTGAGCGATAACATGTAGGTCCATGAAACACACGGTTATTTAAAATTCAATGATTAAATAAATGAAAATTGACAAGTTTTAAAACAATAAATCAACGTTTCTATTACTCCATCTAATAATGAATGTATAGTTGATATGCCTGCATGAAAAACAATCAATTCAACCTGTTCAGTAGGATATACAAGAGAGGAAGGGCATCTGACATAAACCTGCTCTTTAGACAGCAAGTCAATGGACCGAGATAACATTTAAAACACTATTATTGACTAAATACTCGAGAGAGCACTTGTTAGCGACACTGAAGATGAAAATTACCAAAAGGTTTCCACAAACCTGGAAAGATTTTATGGTTTTCCAAACACTAAACCACCAGGAAAATCCCAAACTGACCTTTTGAAAGATATGGAATAAGATTTAGTCAGAGTCTGGGTCCAATTAAAGGTGCACTATGTAACCGCTTTGCCTGAATGTTCCACAGCCTGGCATTAAACGTCTCCATCGTGTTCTTTATGCTAAAAACAATCTCTCACAGATACTTTGGCTCGTCAAGATAGAGACGTTTAATGCCATACGGTTCATTCATTCTAATCCCAGAACATCTCCGTGGAGACAAGTAGACGTCAGACCCTCCGCCAGAAAAGTTACACAGTGCAGCTTTAAATGAACTCTTGAACGGCGTCTCACCTGAGCCTGAAGGATTGTCGTCTCGTCGTCCGCACAAACAAACTTTAATCTCAGATCAACAGACAGACATATCGACAAAATAGAAGTTCACAATATTTTTTTTGCAGCGAGATGAAAAATATACATCTTTTTGGTTTGCTTTTGACACTAAACCTAAAAGCGACACTGCGATAGTGTTATATGGACGTACAATGACTGAATGATTAAACTAGTCCTTTTTCTTGATGATGAGAGGTCCAACGTTGTCTCCGGTTTCTTCGTTGTGTTTGGCATGAGCTCCATCGCACAACGGGAACTAAAGAAAGAGTAAAAACACTGATTCAAACAGACGAATAAAAAGCTTTGTAATGTTTAATATACATGAGAAAGAGCCTATACATCCTTGAGAACAGATTTATTAGCAAAGTCAGACACACCCAAAGGAAACTCCTCACTATTAAAACATAAATCACACAAATCACATCGAAATCAGTCGACAAACTGTTAGCTTCATTCTAATCTTACCCTAATGTCCCTTGAATTTTAAAAATAAAGGGCATATGCGTTCGGGTCTTTTGTCCACAATTAAACAGATTCATATCACAAAACAGACATTTCAAACAAGTGGAGATTTGTTTGAAATGCTGAGAGCAAAACAGGTTAGAAAATACCCAACCATGAAGAATAAACTTGTAAAAGTGTCATTGTCGGAGCATAAAGAGTAGATCTGAGAGAACTTTGAGTGAATGTTGTATAGATAGCCAGACGAGACCGAATCATAGTAATGGGAGCACAGAGGAAGAAAAATAATGTGTCCTTATCTACATTTCATGTAATAAATACAATGTATCCACCAAAACCACCAAAAGCGATAAGTTTGTTATTTAGACGGGTCATTTCTGCTTTAAAACAATCCTATTCTTCCTCTCCAGCTTCACTTTAGACACTTCATTGTGAACAGATACAAACAGACCTTCTTGGACTTCCAGCAGCGGCAGTACACGGCCTTGGAGCCGATGTCCTCCATGTCGAAACTGTGCACCACTTTGGGACTGTCTTTGTTGATGGTTCTGTTCACCAGGTCCTTCTTGCAGCAGCGTTTCTGCAGGTAATGACTGACCAGGAACCCACCAACTCCAGCCACGAGAGCCACCGGGAGCGCCACCAGCAGGTGCTCTGAGGAGACACAGGCAATTTACAGAGTGACGAATACAGCAGGAGATGTGGCCAAACATTTACATCCATCAAATGAAAGAACATTTGTAGCAACAAAACAGACTGACACTTGACAAAATGCTACATGACATTCACATATTTGTGATGAATTGTTTCTGGCTGTTAGAGCCATCATTATAATTTAAATGTTTCACTGCAAAATCTTTTCTTTCATTAGTGTTTTCAGTGTCTGAGAGCCTCCACAGATTTAGGCTGCAGTAGCTGCAGTATGAATGCAAATTATATCACAATATTTGAATTTCATTTCACCCCAAAAGCAAACAATATATAACGCCTGTAATAGCCGAAATTGGGGTTTCACTCATTCTACATTGCTAAGGTTAACTTTAACTTTAACTTAGTCGTATCTGGTGTTTGTTCCGCCTGGCCGGAGCCCATCTGACCCAGTTCACTTATTTAGATAAATGTCATCTATGTCATAAGTTAATCTTCCTCCTTGTCTTGATGTAATCTGTTTGTGTTTTTACTATGATGTGATAACTATGTCTCCACCTATGTCTTGTGTATAAAAAGCATGTGTTCTGATTGTTATGGACCTCCGTCGACCAGGGAGAGTCACTATGTCAGGGAAAGGCGTCTATTCACTTTGGTACCAGTGAATAAACAACTCATTGATCAGACTCATTCTCTCTGCATTTTTATTGTTTAACTTGTTTTAAAGAAATCCACAACTGCAATTCTCCCGTAACACGCCCAAACTAGGAACTTGTCCAACCTTTTAATGGATCTATGAAGGTCCACAGTGGGTCCAAAGGCTTTGCAAAGAGAGTGCGCTCTCCAGGGCAGAGTGTTTCTAAAACTGCAGTGCGTGTACCACTGGTACAGACAGTTCTATAGAACTGAAGAGACACTGTACTGTTTACTTCATTTGGAGTACACTTCACTCCCTTTTAGGCTCTTCTAGTAATCCCTTAGTCAATACTACTGTGTAAATGTGTATTCCTACTGTGGCCTGGTTTAGACCTAATCTAGACCTCAAATAGTCCTGTTTAGATCCCAGTTTAGATCTGTTGGTACTCAGAAAACCAGATATTTTCTTTGGTGGTACTTGATGTAAAATGTTTGAGAACTGCTTCTCTAGGAAACTAGAACATAATGTAACAGCAGCTCAACAGAAAAGCCACAGTGGAATGGAGTCATTTATGGACTGGTTTGGAAAGGTGATAACTTCAGTAATTAATATAATACTTCCAAGCTTAAGTAATGAGTATATATGTATATAAAATAAATATGTAATAAATATGTAATTTGTAGACCTGGATGTCTGAAACCTCTTCCTCATCAAACCCAATTTATCACATCTGTTCTAACAAAAACAATGTGTGATTGTGAAAGCACAAAGTATATTTGCATAAATTGCTTCTGCACATCATATCATGTACACGTAACATCAATTTAAAACATATTTTTATTGGAATAATTTAATCCCCAGCAAATTGTGGCGTATTAATTAATTAATTTGAACTTTAAGCAGTCATTTTTGACCAGTGTAGTCACTTTTCTATTTCGTGATAATACAAAACAAGGAGCAACAAATTGTGATGCCAATGTTAATAGTCCAGGGCAATTTTAGACCCTGCCTTACATATTAGAAATAATGTATTTATGAATGTTAATTAGATTAGTGAACTCTAACATTTGAAAAGGACCAGCTACAAAACGCCCAAATGGAAAATGCTGTCTTCAATTAACCAAACCAACCACAAGTACTTCTCACAAACTCCAAATTAATTGCACTTTTCTGCTGAGTCATGATGCTCACGTGTTTACCCGAAGTTACACCAATTTTAACTGGATCAGAGCGTTGGGAAACACGATTATAACCTTTCTATGGTGCATGGAGGGGATTATCCAGGTCCAATGAGCGTCACATGATCTGAGTCCCAGGCTCCACAAACCAGACCCGTGCTAGATCCGTTACGTTAGATTAAATATACAAGCCCAGTGATTAGCAAAAGGCTAACTACAACAGCACGGTTTAGCAATGACACACAACCAAACACCGCTGCTTAAAATAGATTTAGGAGTTAAGAATGTGGCTCGGGTGAAATGAGTCCAAGACAGTTTATGAAGCAGGTTTAATTTGTAAATCCAGTTAAACTTGTGGCTGCGGAGGACTGTCAAAGTTAGCAAACGTGGCTAAATATGTGCTAGCTGTACATGATTTTGTCAGAATGATGAGACGTTAGGACCGATGTCTTGGCGAATATCAGTTTTAAAAAAAACTGCTTTGAATGAGAAAAGTCTTCAAAACGTTGCAAATAGCATGTAGCCGAAACATACGATTAGCGTTGAGTGACTTTGCCATGAACAAGCTAAAACACACAATGATTTAGGTTTTGGTTGCCAGGCACACGCTGCTATTCAGTGTGTCCAGGAAATATCTCTAGGTTTGTTGTTGACATCAGGCAAAGAGGTAATTTTGGGTCAACTCGAGCTTCAAGTTACAAACCTCTCTTTGCGCTAATTCTCTGCATTTCCCCCCGCTTTACCTTTGGATATTCTCAGTCCGGACGTCTGCGGCACAGCGGCTGAAGACATGTTTTACCGGGACGCCGTGCAGATGTCTGAGTTAGAGGAGAAGCAGCACAAGTTGCAGAAGAAGCAGAAGCAAGGTCAAAACGGGAGCCTTATGTGAACCCAGGAAACCGGTGCGTCGTGCGTCAGAGCGAGCCGTGCGTGCTGCGTCACAATGCGGAAGTGATTGTCAAAATATTTCGATAAATGTGTTATGCAAAAATACAAACAAATTATATACACATATCAGACGTCACACTATTTCAATTTATCGTATACAGATTTTAAAAAAAAATTAAAACAGGAAATATTAAGAATTTGTATTTTATTTTTATGATTCAAATTCAAATCAAGGCGACTCCGTCAAATGTGATACATGAGCAAGTATTCCTTTTGAATACTGTTTTAGAGTTTACATTTTATAGTACTCCAGTAATAAATTTGCTCAATGCGCCATAGAAAAAGCCACCAGAGGGCAGCAAGCTCAAGTTTGGAAAAAAAAAATCTCAGCTCCAAATCAGATCCAGAGACTGTAAACCAGGGGTGTCCAAACTTTTTCCATCGAGGGCCACATATTGAAATATAGACCAAGCGGAGGGCCACAAATCAATCGTGAAACGTTCAAAAAAGCTGCATTTATCTGATGTTTTAAGCGCCACCACATCTACATTTAGTCTCAGTGCCTTAATATCAGGTCTGTGTTGCACCAAAATGTTAGTTAATTAGGTTAGAATTGTAGAAAATCTGAAATGTGCTGTAAAAAGTAAATCTTAGGACAGTGTGGGCCAGTTCACCAGGAAGCCTAAGGGCCAAGAAAAATTGGTCTGAGGGCCGCATTTGGCCCCCGGGCCTTAGTTTGAACATGTCTGCTGTAAACTGATCAAATATTACAGATATTTAATCCTATTTAATTTCTGGGCAAAAATATAAGAAAATGCCATTTTGGTATTTTCCCGATTGTATCATTTCATAAATGTACTAACAATAAACATTACTTATGGATGTTTCAGATTCAGATTACCTTGACAGTGCAGTCTTGACCTGTTGAGCATGATTTTGTTGGAGAACCAGAGCGTTGTGGACACCCACTCAGACACGAGCAGAACATGCAAACTCCAAACAGGTCCAAGTCAAGATCTCCTCAGGACTAACTCTGAGAAGTAATGCAGCCAAAAACCTCAAGAATTACCAACTAACTGTATTATTTTAGTAGTTAACTAGTCAAAGAATTATTTCTGTTATTCGATAAATGTTTTTAAGTACATTTTAAACCAGATGAAGGTAAAGTAGGTTGACGGCTTCTAGAGTATTAACAAAAAACAAATTGTTCTAGTTTGGTTTATTCATAAAATTGATTACTAGTCATGATTATTTCAATTAAACGTAGTAACAGAGATCTACATTTTAACATTTTGACATATTTTATGCTTGAAAATAGTGTCAAAAAGCAGACACACGAGCCAGGCAATTTTATTACACAGTTTAATCAACACACAAAGCTCAACGAGCCTCTCAGTAATTCAATATACAGAGGTTTGTGCAAGAAGAGTGGAGTCTCCTCGCACCCAGAGCCCAACCAGTCCCATAGCCGTTTAAGATGTTAGCTTCTAGTTTAACAATAGCAAAAAAAAGAAAAAAGTTTGAAAAAAAACCCCAAAAAAACAATAAAAATAAACTAAAGAGTTATGGGGGGAATAAAAACACAGGTTAAACTAAGAAAATAAATTGCTTAAATACCTGGTCCAGAACCTCCACTTTTGTGAATGAAGAATGGTTGGTGATGGGGGCATTACAGTTGTGCGTGCGAGTGTGGTGTACAATAAGGTAAAATGTGTTAAATTCAGTATTTTTTTTAAGAGACAGAGAGAGAGAAAGAAAGAAATAGAGAAAGAGAAGAGGAAATAGAAGTGAGAGAGAGAGCGATAGAGAGAAAAGAGGTGCATGGGTTAAATTCAAGTCCGTTCATAGAAACATTTAAGTCTACAGTGGCCATGTGCGTCCGTTGTTGTTTTTTTTTTTTTTTAGTTTGACATAGCCTGCGATGATTTCTCTTTGTATAAAACACAAACAGTGCGAGTGCCCTTCAAGTTGCGTTGGGTGAAAACCGCCTTCTTGAACTGCTCGTCTCTACGGAAATTATTAGCAAAACAAGAAAGCCGAGTATCAACAATCCCTCCCAGAGTTTTGCGGCCTGTCCCTTCCCAAAAATAAATGCACACATGATCAGGAAACGTAAGTAACCAAAATGTAAAGGGGGGGAGTAGTAATAGATGCATTTTTTACTATTTAAGATGACGTTATGTACACAATTTAGGGGCGGAGAAGACGAGACAGGCCAAAAGAGGGATGGTTTTACTCGGAGGAAAAGGGGAGGCGGGCTCAAAGTAAGCACTCCAATGGAAACCAATAAGTTCCTGTTTAAACGTTTCATTTGTTTGTAGTTTGTCGTTATGAATATTTTGTTTTTCTCTTTACATCTGAAGCTCCCCCCAAGCCTTGCGTCGCAGAGGTGGTTGGCCGTGATCTTTGCTCCAGCACTACATTGCATACTTTTGTGTCCATTCCCGAGCTATTTTGTTGTACCTGCGAAAGAAGCAGAAACAACGAGAAACAGTTAGTCGTTTATCTGTGAAACATTGAACACAGCAAAAAATGTAAATCTGTAAAGTCTAAAATGGCTTGAATTGATCATTTTTATCTGGATTTGAGAAGTTTTGACTCGATGAGATTTAATTGCTGATGTGATGTAGAATATTTCACTGGTTTCAAGGTATTTCTGGCTGATAATGCTAATAATTTTGCTTAAAATAAGAAAACACATTTGTCAGTGGGGCAAGTAAAATTATCTTAACCCACTGACAGATAATTTGGATTGAAATAAGAAATAATGTGTTGAAACAAGTCAGAAATGGTTTGAAACAAGTCAAATAATCTAGTTCCGTCAAATAAAAAGTCTTAACTCATCTTAACGAGTCAAAATGTCTGAAATTCAGATTAATATCCTGAAATCAAGACGTTTCAACCCAGCTAGAAATTCAGTTTTTGCAGTGAACACAACATGTCACATCAAACATCAGAGGTTAATAATGATTTAAGTCAGACAAGGGCTCAAAACAACTCATCTCATTAATTGCAACAGATTAAGTATTAACATAATTGTAATATATTAATCATTTGTATGAAATAATTGTTATCTGGATTATGCATTGACTCCAAAAATGTGCAAAACAAGAGGTTTATGACTCAGATGAAGCAGGAACTACATCAAAATAACAGGAATTGTGTAAATTGTGGTGTGGTCAAAAGTAGGGAAGCATAATATATAAAAAAAACATTGTTATGGCGATTGTTATTATCGCTGTTATTATATATCTACATATCGCAAAGACGCGTGATCATTTTGAACAGTTAAATGCATTGATGTTGCGTTTCTTGAGCGGCCGAGTTTGTTTTTACTTTTGACCAATCAGACACAGCCTCAAATGTTCCCCCCAAAAGCTCAGTTTTGCCGAGTACAGACACGGCAAGTGAATGTTTAAGTGATTTTAGTTAAAACTCTTGCTTCAAAATCATACGAACATAAATGAAGGTGAATAAAACGTTTGAAATGTTTAAAATGCCTCAGTAATGTATTTTTATGGTTTGCAGATTAAAATGGATAAAGCAACTCTAAAGGTCTCCAATTCAGTGTACATTTGTACCTAAGCAACTATATTTTAAAGTAAGAGTTGAGTACTTAATTATTATCGTTTATACCTGGAAAAGAAAAGAAAAATATATGCAAATGAGAAAAATGTCGCAAGGATATCGTTATCGCAACACATGACACCCACATCGCACTAATTTCCAATATCGTGTCAAAACGATCAAAAAACTGACATTAATCGATACTAAAAGAAGTATGGAAACTAGATTTGAGCAGGTGTCGATACAAGACAAAAAAAACCATATAAACAGGACAAAATGTGACTTTTCCCGAACCGTTTTGGAATGATCTTGAGCTTTATCACACCTTGTATAAAACCACAGGGTTGAACAAAGAAAGTGTAATTTGTTATTAGTTATCCCAGAACTTCACCAACATTTTTAATTAACACTGTGGCATCGACGTGATTTTGAGAATAGAGTATATTCTTTAGTATTGAACTCAAGTTTGAAACTATAGTACCATGAAAACACAAGTAAACTAATGCATTTTTGATGAGTTTTGATACCTTTTTTGGCGCATTTTGCCTTTATTTTTCCAGAGAAGTTAACTTTAGCATATTTTTAGTCATATATTGTCAACAGTTTGATATTAAAGGTTGAATCTAACACACAGATTAGGGATGTCTTTTCTTTGAGGGCCCTAAACTGACTGATAAATAAAGTCCTGTCCACCGACGAGTGAAGCTCAAACTTGGCACGCGTCCCGTCTTCAGAGGTCAATGCAGTGTTTTTGTAAAAGGTGCAGCAGAAGTAACGGCCACGACAGAACGACAGATTCAGCAGAAAGTCTGAGGGACAATAAAACGTTTGGACACCTCTGACTCAGATAAAGACAAACATCAAACTTTGTACAAGAATCACACCCAAAAAAAACATCAAGAGCCAGAATTTCCATGACTGACTTTAGATTTTAGACTTCTCCAGGCTAGTTTGTTCTGGTTTGAGCCCAGTTTAGTCCCGATGCAGACCTGGTTTAGTCCTGGACTCTGGTTTAGCACTGGATTTAGTCCCAGAGTGCAGCGTAGTTCAGATTAGAGGATCCAAAAATATAAAAAATGAGAGAAAGATACGAATAAATACTCAATATAAAATCATTGTGCCAGTTTTTAACCTTTTTGTTCGTATGAAATATAGATTACATTGTTACACAGATTTACAGATTTACAGATTTCTACCTGTCGCCCATTGAGGTGACTGTTGTTGTGGTTTTGGGCGCCACAAAAATAAACTGACTTTGTAATTGATGTTTTGACATTTTTGTTCTAACTTCACATTTTAAAAATGTTTCATTTAATTTCATTTATTTATTTATTTATTTGAGCAACATACAAGTTCAGTTTCATTTTACTGCAGTGGCGCACTCATGCTCAAAAAGGACTAGGAAGAAATGTGAACTTATAAACTCTTACCCGTCCTACGCCCAATGTCTGTCTATATTTGAGAGAATACGTTTTATTTGTAAAAGTCTAAACTATTAGGGCTGTTGTTCAATTCTTGGTCGACTAAAAAGCCCAGCCCTACTGTCCGATTAGTCGACTAAAAGGGGGTGTGGCAAAAATATCTGAAAACTGTAAAATATCTCCAAGTATCCGACAAAAAACTCAGAGAAAGAACTCAAAAGACCACAACTGTAAAGGAGTTCATGCTAAAACAACTATTTACACAGAAACGTACTAGGAAACAGAGTATTCATACGTTAGACTCCAAAAAAATCTTCAGCTAACTCACTCAATATCTTCTCATTTTCGCCACATAATAATTTCAATCTTAATAAAATGATTAGTCGACTGATAAAAATCAAAATCCATCGACCAATTAATCAACGTAAAGGATTACAGCCCTATAAACTACAGTAGTTTTTTCACATAAGACAGGATATATTTAGCTGATTGTGACTTTTCAAGTTGTGATTTAGATTCGGTTGCATTATACCTCACAGCTCTGGTAGAATGTTATACTCTTAAAGGTTCCTAAATCCCCGTCGGCTGCACTTGGGTATCGTGGCTGTTACTCTGACGATGAGCAGATAATGACTGGACATTTCCCGTCGTCAAATTTCACCCAAAAACAAAGCGGCGCTGATCTGTGACTGTCCCAGAAGCCCCAGGGGTTTCTGCCAAAATCTGACTCCTTTAATGTTGTTTAGAGGGAAATTTAGAGCAGTAAAATGTAACTAATACACACAGAGCGGCCAAAAGAGACTGTCAACGACCACATTTTACACTGGAGTCATTTTATTACAGCGCATCAGAGTATCGCAATTGGATTTGGAATTTAGAGGTTAATAATCAGGATTTAGTTCACATTTTAATGAGAAGTAACGCCTGAGTGAAGAATGAAATCTGAAAAATAACAGATACATTTGTTTGTAAGGGTTTAAACTTTTTCCCTACATAGACACATAGATACTTCGTTTGTGTTCTCTGTGATTTACAGCAATTCAAATAGCCATTTTGATTTGATTGTGAAGCCCTAGCCCTTTTTATAGAAGGAGTTTAGGATCATGATGTAATGAACTGACAATGAAAAGCTGCATTTCATAAAACGGTCAAATTTCTTTATTGGTTAAACTACTTTCCGCACCATATTTTCATTCTAGATTTATAGAACAGGAAGAATCAGAGGCTCAGCTGCTAATAATAATCACAGCTTGTGATTTAGGTTTTAAAATCTGTTCAAAGACCCAAGAAGAAATGATATAAATTAGAGCTGCACAATTACTCGAAATAGAGTCGAGATAGCAATTTTAATGGACACAATTAGCAAATTGCAAAGGCTGCAATTACTTAAGTGCAATAATATCCTCCACAAACTACAAAAAAGTCAATTTATTCTTAATTAACCAATGCCAACCCTCTAGATTAGATTTGTTAAAGATTTGGTCCGAAACAAGCGACTTAAACAAAAACTAGACTAAAAAGGACAAAAACTAGCCTGAAAGAGCCAAACGCAAAACTAAACACAACAAAAACTAAGCTAAAAGCGACAAACACACGACTGAAAGCAACAAAAACACGACTAAAATCGTCAAACTAGACAAAAAGCGGCAAAAACTAGACTGAAAGTGGCAAAAACACGACTGAAAGCAACAAAAACACGACTAAAATCGTCAAACTAGACAAAAAGCGACAAAAACTAGACTGAAAGTGGCAAAAACACGACTGAAAGCGACAAAAACTAGACTAAAAGCGTCAAACTTGACCGAAAGTGACAAACTAGACTAAAAGCGGCAAAAACACGACAGAAAGTGACAAAAACTAGACTAAAAGCGACATACCCAAAACTAAACGCAACAAAAACTATGTTAAAAGCGACAAACACACGACTGAAAGCGTCAAAAACACGACTAAAAGTGACAAACTAGACAAAAAGCGACAAAAACTAGACTAAAAGCGACACAAACTTGACTGAAAGCGACAAACTAGACTAAAAGAGACCAAAACCAGATTAAAAGTGACAAAAACCAGACTAAAAGCGACAAAAACTAAACTAAACGCGACAAAAGCCAGACTGAACCATGGTAAAAGCACAGGCCAACGTGCAGAGTCTCCCTCGTATCACGTCGATTCCATATTCGCTGGACAGACTGGCTCACGCTCCACTTCTCATGGCGGCTCCAGACGTGTCCCGACCTGAGACTGAGCTGCGAAAAATGCAGGATCCAGACCAGAGCGACACCGCCAGATTTATTCACGTTAAGTTATGCTTTTGTACGAGAAGCTTTTAACGTAAAGTGCAAGGACAATGTTTATTTTCTGCAATAAATCCACGAAGGTGCGACCGTTGCGTTTCACGAAAATGTTACGCAACGGTTCCAATGTGGTAATTAATGCTTTATATCAGCCAGGACCTAAATGTCAGCACGTGTTCCAACAAAACCCGACTCCTACGACTATGTAAAGATCAGCTTCATTAATAAAAGTGCGAGCTGCAACTAACAACTTGTTTTGCTGATATTCTGTGTGTATTTATTCAATTATAAACACCAGGATTTACAATGTGACCCGCTTGAACTTAAAACAATGGAAAAACTATTTACTTACTCCATTATTGTAGTGATTATTCATGTCATTAATCGATTAGTTGTTTAGAACGCGACAAGTCCTTCAATACGAGGTTTTTTTACTCAGATAAAGCTAAACTACGTAAAGATCAGCTTCAGATAAATTATAAACGGCAGGATTTAGAATGTGACCTGCTTGAACTTAATACAATGGAAAAACTATTCTCTGGAACATGACTTGCTTTGACACAGTTTGTTGTCAATTATTTTGCGTATTGATCACGATTAAGCGGTTTAGTTGTTCCTGCCTTAAACACCATCACAAAGAATGGACAGTAGAGCTGCAGCAAATGATTATTTGATGATTGATTAGTCTAGCGTTAGTTGTTTAGCACGTGAAAGGCCAATAAACATGACATTTTTACTCAATTTTACTCAAATAAAGCTGAAGTGAAGCCTTTTGACGACGTCCTGATGGAGAATATTTATGGATGAACGAGTATTTTAATGAAAAACACACAATTTACATGTTTCCTGTGCTGTTTTGCATGATTCCTGCTCTGTCTGAGTCATAAACTACTTCTTTCAACACATACATGTTTTGGAGTCTGTGTGTAAACAAGTTAATGATTATTCAATTAGCTGACAACCATTTCTATTATCGGTTAGTTGTGATTATTTGTAATTAATTGCAGTCCTAATGGAAAGAACAGAAAATAATCGTCTGGCTCTGTGTAAAAGCTTCAGACAAGTCAAACATAAAACTTGGGCTGCAACAAGTTAATCGCAAATCGTTTATTGAAGTAATCGTCAACTAATTTAGTATTCGAATAATCATTAGTTTGTTTATAGACAGGTTCGAAAACATACCATGAGCCGAGAAGAGAAGTTTTATGACTCAAATTGAGCTGCAACTGCATGAAAATTACGCAAAAATGTGTACTTTTACTGTATTTGATGAAAACCCTCTTTTGTTCATAAACGTGCTCCATCAGGATCCTCAAACGGCTTCAGATTCATCTGCGTCAAATTTCTCGTCATCTCGTGACATTTACGTTCTAAACAAATCAATTAACCAAAAGAATAATCGCTACATGAATCGATTACGAAAATGATGAAGGTTTGGTAGGTAAAAGCTTTGTGCTGTTAACGATTCTATCTTTAATCAAAATGAAATCAAACAACTGTATAAAAGTAAAGCAGGTGAAGTGTCTTGCCCAAGAACACAATGACAGCACTCAATGTCGCAGTTGAACCTTCAGCCTTAAGAGCAGACAAATGTTTCACAATCAGAACAATTACTAACAATTATTTTGGTAATTGAGTAGTCTAGTGATTATTCATTCCATTAATCGACGTTTAGCTCCTTCAATACGAGATTATTTCCTAATTTGACTCAGACAAAGCTCAAATTCAGCCGTTTGAGGACGTCCTGGCGGATATTTAGAAATTAAAGTGTGTTTTCACAAAATGTACACATTTCCCGTGTCATGTTTGTCTGATTCCTGCTGTCTCTCCGTTTATGGCGGTGGTTCCCGACCTTTTACATCTGGAGCCCCCTCTACCCTTTGTCTCGCGCTCAGAGCACCCTTAACTTGAGCTTCAGACAAATAAATGGATTTACTAGTCACACATAGTCAATTATTATGATTATACTGTTGTTTTAATTATATTTATGGTCCAAGACGCTCCAAAAAGATGCTAAATTTACAACTAATAACATATTTTCATTCAGGTAAAAGTACATTTCATCTTCTTTTAAAACCTGGCACCGTTCCCAGTCGTCGCCTGGTCGTTGCTCATGTACCCCTTGGAGTCCCCGTACCCCTGGTTGGGAAACACTGGCTTATGGCATGTTTTGGACTCTGTTTGGAGACCATTTAGCAATTATTCGATGACTACATTTGTTGACAACCATATAGATAACGATTAGGTGTGATTAACTGATTAACTTAAAGGGCCTATGACAGGTTGAAATTTAACATTTTACTAAAATGCAGTTAAGATAAATATATTCAGATTTCTACTAAAATCTTTACAAATTTAACCCCAGTTTAGCTATATTTTAGGTTTTAAATTGTACTTCCTGGTTGTAAAGTATGACATCACACTAGGAAATTACCATAGCAACCACACTGTACAGTGGCCAAAACTCATCTAATGTCACAGATTTTGTTAATTTGACAAAGAAAAACACATGTGAACACCTTTATTTTGTTGAATCAATGTTTAAAGGGTCAAAAAAGTAAGTAAATTTTGCATATCCTTTGTCTCCTCAGTGTGACGTCATCAGTTTGTTTACTTCCTGTAATTGTCAACATATTTTACAACTTTTCTCCACACATTGCGACTCCGATTGGTGTAAAGCTATAATTTATATTTACAAAAGGTACTAATACACTGAATAATGTCAAAATTAGAAAATCATAAAAACCTGCCATGCGCACTTTAAGACCTCGTTGCAGGACTCATTGGACAGAATTAGCCATAAAAGTGTAAAACATTTGTAGAGGTGCAACGATCAGCCAAATGATTATTCTTTTGTTTGATTGATTAGTTGTTTTGAACGCAAAAAGCCCATGAATATAAGGTTTTAGTTCATTTGAGCCAGATAAAGCTGAAGTGAAGCAGTTACTGGACGTCCTGGTGGAGCCTCAATCACAGACGAAAAGGGCGTCCTCATCAAAAACACAAATTTACACATTTTCATCGTCGTTTGCGTGCGATTCCTGCTCCGTCTGAGTCGTTAAACCTCTTCCCTGCAGCTCCTGACGTGTTCTGGAGCCGTTTAACGATTATTCGATTATAGTTGACAGCCGTGAACACTTTAGTTTCAGACGTGGACTTACTTTTCCCTGTCCGTCTTGTAGATGCGGGCGATCTCAGGTACTAAGGGGTCGTCCGGGTTTGGATCACACAGCAGGGAGCAGATGGACAGGAGGACTGCGCACAAACACACACACGGCATTACAACACGACAAACAAATGATTTACCCTTTTGTTTCTGATGTACGCTCGTCTGAGTGCGGTCTTTTAATCATCTACGGACCAAGTCAGAGTCCGAAATGAAGTAAATGATGATGATTTTCATGTATGACTGGGCAATATGGTAAAAAAAATCTTCTTGGGGCCAGATCATTTCGATTTTATCACGATTCATGTTCACTTTGTATTTTCTTTTGCCACGATTTAGGAAAAATATCTAATTGTGATTTTTCTGACCAGAGCGACTAATTCGTTGCGATTTGTGTTTTAATGATGAAAAGGATTGTGTTCAAATTCACATTTTAAACACAATTTTGTCGCTTTTAGTCACGTTTTTGTCACGTTCGATTGTCATTGTCGAATTTAAATGCATATTTTTCACATTTAGTCGCGTCTTAGTTGTTTTTTTGTCACTTTTGAACACGTTTTTATTGCTTTTGGTAGAGCCTTTGTTGAACATGTTTGTACAAATCCAAACTACAGTGCTACAGTTATTCAAATCAAAGACATTTTGTGTCGATTTGGTTTAATTGTGCAGCCCTGGTCTTTAAGAGGTAAATAAAGTCATCTGCTCAGAGGCTTCAGAGGCTAAACAACAGGAGAAAAAGTGTGTTTGAACAGACGGCTGCATTAAAGAGACAAACAGTGAATCACGATACGAGGATTTCACAAAAATTGCAGATTGTCACCGGGACGAGCTCACAATTCCATTTTTATCATCGTATCACCCAGACCTAATGATGACTAGACGTATTTAGACACAGAAGTAATAGTAGTTTTTGATCTGTTTGACATTGTGACATCAGGACTAGGGCTGCAACAGACAATTATTTTGGTAATCAATTAGCTCTTTAGAACGTGTTCAAGAACCCTCGAATATGAGAATTTTACAAAATTGTACCCAGACAAAGCTGAAGTGAAGGCGTTTGACGACGTCCTGGTGGAAAATATTTATAGATGAACAAGGATTTTAATCAAAAACACACAATTTACATGTTTCCTGTGTGTTTTTGTGTCATTCCTGCTCTGTCTGAGTCATAAAACCTCTTCTTTCAGCTCACACAATGTTTTGGAGTCTGTGTTTAGACCAGTTAACGATTACTCAACTATTTAATTATTTGACAACTATTTCTGTAATTGATTAGTTGAGATTAATTGATTAACTTGTTGAAGCCCTAGTCAGGAGCGTTTCATTGGTAAATGTCACAGCAAACAAGATTCAGCAACATATTTAGTGAACATTAAAGTGTCACTATGTCGTTTGCAGGTGGAGGGCATGAAACATTCTATTCTTTTCTGGAGTTTGAATAAAACTGGAGACGAGCAGCAAACCAAGTGCTTTTTGGGCAATAAAGACTTGTTTAACTGGATGAATGAAACATAGATGAGTTTATATTATACTGTGGAACCTTCCAGGCAAAGAAAAATAATGTTATGCGAAAATCAGGTGATAAACTTACACAGTGCACCTTTAAACTTGGAAAAACTACTTAAACTAGCTTCTTTAGAGCGAGAGATTTGGGAAAAATACCTAATTGCGAAGATTGCGATTAGATTATGTTTTAATGTTTAATAGGATTTTGTTCAAGGTTCAGATTTTAAACGTGAACAGGAGATTTGATAAAAAGACTGAAATCTGCCTCTATGAACTGGCAAACTAATAAAATAATCCCATGTATTTCAGAACATGTTTGTACAAATCTAAACTATAGGGTTTTAAAACAGGTTGATATGTTTGTGGAAGAAATTTATGTTACGCCAAAAACTGCAGCCTTTGCAATTTACTGACTCCATCTCTTCACATTTCAATTTTAATCGTGCAGCCTTAGTTTCTTCTCCAAATATTGAGTCACAAATAATGTCATGATAATCACTATATCGACTTATTATTCAATATATGACAGATAGAACAATATATTTTGGGCCTCAGTATTTATCGTGTGTAGATTTTCTTTGCAATGGTGGGGAAATCTGTGTTATTTTTTAGTAGTACAATAATATTTGAGACTTAGAGAGTGGAATAAGTAACATTTATGGCTCTTTATATATACTAGGTAAGTATTTAAGTGCTTAATTCTGCTATTTATTTGTTTTAATTCATGTTTTTTGACGATTGTATGTTTAGAAAATGGTTTACTGGGTTATTTTTTCAGTGGCATAAAATAGTTAATCGTGATATTTTTCTGTAGCAATATATTGTACATCAAAATTTGTAATCATGACAGGACTTTTGTCAACCAAAATTCACAATTACTTCCCAAATCTCCAGTTAACTAATCCTTTCTGTTCTAATAAAAAAATAAAAATCTTTATGATCCCATGATAATAATTAGTTTAATAGGCCTGTCACAATAATTACAATATCGAATTATCGTTCAATAAATAATACAAAGAACAATCATATTTGGAGGTTAATATTTATCGTGCATGTTTTCTTTGTACGTTTTTCTTTGTTTTTTGACCAAATTAGAGCTGGAGAGAGTGAAATGAGTAACTTTTTGACAGATTATTGACCCCAACTAAGAACAAAAGGGTTTCATTGCGCCATTTATTTATTGCAGCTCATGTTTTTTTTTTAAATCAATATTGCTCAGTTTTTGAGAGATTCTCCTGCAGTCAGTGCTATAAAGTGGTTTCAATATTATCGTTTATCGTTTCTGTAGCAATAGGGACGGGTATCGTTAAGGATTTATCGATACTACAAACTCGTATCGATTCAGTATTTTAACAGTTCTCTCATCTGTACTTTTACACCAAAAAAATTTAGAAAAACATACACAATTACAAATTAATTTCATCTACAATAATTCATTTCTCCACTCATTTATGCTCAATTTATTTTAAATTTTCTAATAAAAAAGCATAATAAGCCATTTTAACTAACTGCCACCTAATTGAAACTTCTTTGTAAAAAGATTTAAAGGAACAATATTCTGCATTTTTCATATTGTTATTAGCTTTTAAACATGCTCTTGAGTACCATAAATTTGCCAGCTCATGATTTAAAACAGCCCTGCGACGAGTTGGCCACTGTCCAGGGTGTACCCCGCCTAAGGCCCAAAGTCACTGGGATAGGCTCCAGTCACCCGCGACCCCTAACGGGAATAAGCGGTAGAAAATGAATGAATGAATGAATGATTTAAAACAAATTCATTCTATGGCCTGCATCCAGCATCCAGTGCATCCAGCCAGCAGATGGCGCCAGCGCAATGTACAATCTAGTGAAGTTAGCGTTACGTTCTGATGTGGATTTGCTGCAGCAGTTATCGTGTTTAAAGGCAGAAATGCTCAGAATGAGTTTAGCGATGATTTAAGGACTTAAAACAGCGGAAGATTCTCTGATAATGACATATGAAGTCTGAAAATACGTCCCGGATAGAAGAAGTGCTCCGTGTTGTGTTTGATGCTCGGAGGAAGCGGATTTTTGAATAAACACTCCTCAAAACAGCATGAATGAAGCTGAATGAATGCTACTACTAAGTTTTTGATGAGGAAACATTGTTAGAACATGGTTTAAAGCTCAACAAAGTCACTGTAGCTGAATATTAGTCCTTTAAATCTATCCAGCGCTCTCGTCCAGAGACGCCTCGATAAGTGACACAAGTGTGTGACGTTCACCTTTGGAGATGGTGAGCGCTGGAGACCACTGTGACCGCAGAATGTCCAGACAGATGCTGCCGTTGCTGTTGATATTTGGGTGGTATATTCTTGTGGTAAATGCAACCTGCAGAACACAAAGAACCCCACATCAAACGTGAAATAAGACTTGAGAGTGAATGTGACTGAGGAGGCCTCACCTTTGGCGGTTTGAAGGGATAATCTGTGGGGAAGTGTATGGTCAAGAAGAAAACCCCATTTTGGTAAGGACTGTCGTTCTGCAGCACAAGCACAAACACTCGAGTTAAAACAGAGTCACACCAGAGACAAAAACATGATCCTGATGCATTCTGGGTATTTAAATGTTAAAATCAAAGACTCACACCTTTATTTTTCCAGATAGATATTCATTAAATTACATTAAACTTTTAAATACAAGTGAAATACATGTGACAATTTGTGCACACTAAGTTTTGTTTTTTTTTTTTTTTAACAAATCTTTAATCAAAACATCTTTACATCCCCCATGAAGAGACGTCAGTGTCTAAACATACACAAAGTATTACAATTATTTGTAATTTTTAACACTGACCAATCAATAGTAAAATCCTTAATTTTCTTTACTTCACATTGTCTAATATTTGAAGTCATCAATGTTAATGTGATATTTTTTACATTTAGTTTTACGTTTCTAGATAGAGATTAGATATAGATTGAAATAAATGGTTTTGGTTTCTAAAATGTTCACTATTATTTTATGATTTATACAGTGACCTGAACAATCACGAATATCGATGAAGTAAATAATCTGGACTCCTCACCTTTGCCTCGTTTATATTTAGTCGTTTAGACGGAATGTCCTGATCACAGATTAAAAATAAAGGCTTTAAACTGAGCCTGATGCTCATCAGTAACTGGCTCCACTTCATTCTTTATTTATTTATATTTTTATTTTGTATTGATAAACTCCCTGAATGTTCTACGTTCTAAATGTGGTCATTTAAAAATATTAACTAGTCTAGGGCTCCGTGATATTATAAATCATGTAGATACGGCTGTTAAGAACTGCAATGTCAACATTATTACCGTCTCTAATACACTTTAATACAATCATTTCAGTTACAGTAAAATAAAAATGCACAAATGTTCATTTACAAGTCAAATGTGTCAAAGATAAAACTTAACAGCAACAAAACCAAGACCATCAAGGCTAATTTAGGGCTTAAAGTGCACAAACGGACACAAGATTTTACTAAACATTTCGCCTTCTTGTCATCAGTTGTTGTAAAGTTTATAATGTTACTTCCTGGTTGAACATGAGCAGCAGATATGACGACATGAAAATAGTAAGAGGTAATTCCACAACTGTTACCTAGCAACCATACTGTAAACAAAGGTCAAAATCCAACATAAAATGACAATAGTTTGGAACTGACAATAAATAATACTGGATAACAGTATGGTTGGTTTAAACTGTCAGAAAAATGTGTCAGTTGCTGTAAATTATCTGGGATTTTTCAAAGGTGCGTCGCCGTTTGATGACATCATGGGAGGAATCCAGTTTTAGAGCTCAGCACTACAACTAAACTGCACCTTCACGAATAAAAAACTATGACAAACACTTACCACTGGTTCGATCTCACCAAACTAATTACAAAAACAAAACATGACATGATCTAAATAAAAGTTGCTGCTCGTGAAGTAACATAAACTTAACAAAAACTGATGAAAAATAGGCAAAATGTTTAGTCGAACCTTAAATATAATCATGTTTACGATTATTTAGTGAAATGTGTGTCTAAACTGTCATATAGACTTCAAATGTACAACATAAACCGTCTTCCCTGTTTTAACAACCTCACCTTCAAGTTTCTATAAAGTTTGACATTTAGTGAAGAACTGCATTACCCAGAATGCTACAGGTGAACACATTATTACTGAATACTCACAGGTCCCATTATTGTGGCTTGCCAGTGAAACACTAGGAGAGAAAAATCACACAAAAACAAAACCGTTAAATCCTTCAAACCTTTAAGACTTTAGCAACACAAAGTAAACTGCTCATCGTCTTTATCGTGGAGTGAAGCAGTGTTTGCATCCTGTGACGATTAAGAAGAAAACACGATGACAAATGTTGAGACAGTGGTCTGTTTGAAGTGTGGGACAGGAAGTGAGACGAGAGACAGAACCCACACAAATGTAAAGGTTTAGCTTCAGATGAAACCCTTGAGTCTCAACGTTGAAGTTTTGTGAAAGAGCACTTTGCATTTCTTTATCATAGACTGCGCTCATGTTCAGACGCCCTTCATAACTTTACGTGTTTTTGAAAGAAATCTCCAAATTTATGACCCACAAATGTTAAATCTTATCAATATTTAATCAGGATTGGCTCCACAAACGTAAAACATTCATCGTATGGCTTTAAGTCTTTTCAGCTGACAGCAATCGTGTCTTTGGGGCTGAATACTGCACTGGCACCACTTTCTGAAGCCGCTGAGAAAAAAATACTGTCACTTTTATTTATTTATGCTGTCAAAAGACAGTGATAAACACTGATATTAACCATAAAAACAATATACTTTTATACTTTATCACACCGTCAAGAGATTATTACTAGATATTAAGTATGACACAAGCTTGGACGATACTGAAGAGCTATAAAGTTTTTGTAGAATATTATTTAGTAAAAATATCTGACTAATTGTGACTAGTCGACTATAAAAAAAATTATTGTAGTTGTATTTTATTTAATAATTGTAATCATTATCTGGACTATACAGACCCTAAACACACACACAAGGCCTGTTTACACAAAAACAGTGGCTTTAATAATTAAAAAATGAATATACAGTTTTGGTTTTTCATCTATAATAAACTTTTTTGTAAATATTTTCCATCTAGAAGCCTTAAGTCACAATATTTCAACAACTATTTGATTTTTAAATGTATGTAAAACGTCCCGATGTATAATAAATAATCGTTTGACTACTATTTATCATTATTATTTAGTTTCTCAGTTTAAAATAACCATTAGTTGCAACTCTAAAAAGACAAAGTAATCAGTTTTTCACACAAAAAAGTTGTTTACAATTGAGTTTAATCAATCTTACAGAACTGCAAATAAGATTCTAGTGCAACAAATGAATAATAAGATCATGTAAGTGTATCTTCTTAAGCAGCTGATGATAATGCACTGATACGTTGCATTTTTGTTTAGTTTTGAGGTATGTGTTGATTTAAAGATGTGAAAATACCAGGGAAAATAAGCTTGAAATATGCCTCAATAAAATGATAACGTTCCACCTGAATATTCGTGTGTGTTTTGAGAAGAATACCTCATGACTACCAAAGAATAACTTGTTGAAATGAAAAAGTCAAACATGAAAACAACAAACAAGCGCTCTCTCTCTCACGCTGCTGCGCTCATGTGTCTGAGGTCAAACCAGTTCAAACTAAAACGGCGTCTGGACAGTGCTTCGTCGCGCCTCCGTCCAATATCTCACCGTTTTGAATGATTGTTGTGCTTTGTAGGAGTCAAACGTGTGCACGGTTAAAGTGCGTGTGACAGGTTTTTATGATTTTCTAATTTTGACTTTATTTGGTGGATTTAACTCTATTCTAAATATATATGATGGTTTTACATCAATCAAGAGACAGTTTGTGAAGAAAAGTTGAAAAATATGTTGAAATTTACAGGAAGTAGAGCAGAGTTGCAAAACATGATGACATCACACTAGGGAGACACATTAAACCAAAAAATACATGTTTCTGATCCTTTAAACATCAATTCAGCAAAATAAAAGGTTTTCCTATATACTTTTATTTGTTAAATAATAATTTCTGTGACTTTAGAGGTGTTTTGGCCCAGTGTATGACATGGTTGCTAAGTAACAGCAACACAATTTCCTAGTGTGATGTCATCATTTACAACCAGGAAGTAAAAATTTTAACCTAAACAATTGCCAAACTGGAATAAAAATAGTTAATTCTTGAGCAGAATCTTAAATATGATGATCTTGACTGTGTTTTAATAAAATCAGTACTTCAACCTGTCATAGGCCCTTTAAGAGCTGGCTGTGCGACTTTAGAACAGATATTCAACTGTGATTTTTGTAACAAGCATTGCGTTTACGATTCTGTGTAATTTATGTTTTATTCTGCACCAAGTTCACATTTTAAACTCGTCCAGGAGCATTTAGATTTGAGATGAAATATGAATAAGTGAATTAAAACTAAAACCTTAAACTTAAAGTGCGTATGACAGGTTTTTACGATTTTCTAATTTTTACTTTATTCAGTGCATTAATACTTTGTGTAAATACAAATGATAGTTTTACACCAATCAAGTCGCTATTTGTGGAGCAAAGTTGAAAAACCTGTTGACGATTACAGGAAGTAAATAAATTGATGACATCACACTGGGGAGACAAAAGTTATGCATCATTTACACAAAATAAACTTTTTTGACGCTTACACTTTGATTCAACAAAATAAAGGTGTTCACATGTGTTTTTCTTTGTCAAATTAACAAAATCTGTGACATTAGAGGAGTTTTGGCCACTGTACAGTGTGGTTGCTATGGTAATTTCCTAGTGTGATGTCATACTTAACAACCAGGAGTAAAATTTAAAATCTAAAAAACAGCTGAACTGGGGTTAAATTTGTAAAGATTTTAGTAGAAATTTGAATATATTTATCTTAACTGCATTTTAGTTAAATGTGTATTTCAACCTGTCATAGGCCCTTTAAACCTTTAACCTAAACATAAACCTTTAACCCAAACTTAATCTTAAACTAACTCAGGATTGTGTCGTTACGCCTCTGAAATTTTAAAGCAGTGGAGATTTTGAGATGCTTAAATATTAGAGTTGCAACGATTAATCAGCTAATTGTGAAACGAGTATAAAACCTGATCCTAGTCGTTATGTTGAATTTACAAAGACATTTTCATAACAAAGAGTCAAACTGTCAAAAAAGGATAACCCATTTCTGATACTCATCGATAATTCACTGTATTCGTAAATATTTTATATCTAGAAGCCTTCAGTCACCGTGTTTCAACCTCTATTTGGTTGACAATGTCTTTTAAAAAGTCGCTGCTCTACAACTAAACTTCTGACTTTACACTGTTATAAAAATGTATTTACCAGTAGTGACCCTGCAGCTTAGTTTATAAGGGTTGTTGATCAGCTCTTTTGTTTACTTTTTTACATTGTTTACGCCGATGTGTCTCTGTAGACGTTTGTACTCAACTGACATAATGATTTTGTAAGTCTTTATACATTTTTTGATCTGAACGCATTTTTTTCCTGTTGTGTAAAGCAGTCTGAATTGCCTTATAGGGCTGTGGTCAATTAAAGAAATTCTCGGTCGACTGAAGACCTGCCCCATCGATCGATTAAAGGGGGTGTGGCAAAACTATTAAGTATCTCTGTATCTGAACCAAAATGTAAAAAAAAAAAAAATACAAAAACACAACTGCACTGCAGTTCATGCTAAAAACAACACTTCATACAGAAAAATACCAGAAAACAGTGTATTTATATATTAAACACACGATTCACTACAAAAGCTTTCGCGAATCGACTCCATATTTTCAATTTTTCACGTTTTTTGTCGTATAAATCCTTTTAATCAAAATAAAAAATGTTTGTCGACTAAAACATCATTGACAGATTAATTTACTAAACGACTAAAAGACCAGATACAGCCCTACTGCTTTGTGTACGATTGCGCTCTACAAATAAACTTGCCTTGCCTAACGTTTTGGTGTTATAATCCAAGCTCTATGAAAGACTATTTCAACTTACGCATTCTCCAACAAGACGTAAAAGTCCGTGGTTTGCCAATAGAATAATCCACAACATCCTCTTTAAAGCTGGGGTACCTGTTTTTCACACTGCAGAACCAGAAGCAGGTTTTTATTTCTATCTACCTCATCCCTTGCTCTCACAAACCCTTTGGCTCATTAATTCATTTTCGATTCTGTGGACAGCTTTAAAGGGCCTATGACAGGTTGAAATACACATTGAACTAAAATGTAGTAAAGATACATATAATCAAATTTCTACTAAAATCTTTACAAATTTTACCCCAGTTTAGCTATTTTTTTAGGTTTTAAATTTTACTTCCTGGTTGTAAAGCATGACATCACACTAGGAAATTACCATAGCAACCACACTGTACATTGATCAAAACTCATCTAATGTCACAGATTTTGTTAATTTGACAAAGAGAAACATATGTGAACACCTTTATTTTGTTGAATTAATGTTAAAATGGTCAAAAAAGTAGTTCATTTGGCGTAAATAATGCATAACCTTCGTCTCCCCAGCGTGATGTCATCAATTTGTTTACTTCCTGTAATTGTCAACAGATTTTTCAACTTTTCTCCACAAATAGTGACTTGATTGGTGTAAAACTACAATTTATATTTACAAGCGGTATTAATGCACTGAAGAAAGTCAAAATTAGAAAATCATAAAAACCTGTCATACGCCCTTTAAATCAGACTTTTTCAGACGGCAAAGTGAAACTGGGAAGGACCACCCAAGCCCAGCCAATCAGAGCGCGGCTTTTACCCAAAATACTTCATTATTCGATGCAGACGGCACACATAGATCTAATTTTTTGTCAGAAAGTGCTGCTTTTACTTGATATTCCACGGTGGACAACACAACATTTACTCATTTACACCCAGAAATGTCAGGTACCCCAGCTTTAACTCGCCATGTGCATTTTTAAGTATAATTTGTGTCGTTGAAATGAAGCAGGTGGATTATTGTGCCTGGGTTGGTGCTGCTAACGTGTGACTGATGCAGAGCCCTGAGCAGTGATATCTCTGTCTGTTCTCACAGCTCTTTTAATAGCCACATACCTTTGTCCACACCAATCCCACTCAACAGCCGCACGATAAACCACCGCTCAAGAAATCACCAGCAGCCATTCACCAATATCACATCATGGAGAGGTTTTCAAAGGTCCGCAGACATTGATAATATATTGTTGATAGAATTGAAAAGCCCTAATAATTGTTGGTTTCTATTTTAGCATTAAACCGGTGTATTGCAGCTGAGTAAAACCCCTTTATCAAATTAGAGCTGTAAGATTAACCGCAATCGAATAGAAATTGCAATTTGAGTGGTCACAATCGCAAAATCGTAAAGACTGCAATTATTTATGTGGGATTCTTGGATTAGTTTTGCCATTTTTCATTCTTCTTCTGCTGATGCTCTTGTGCTCTCAGATGTTAACGCTCCTCCTGGATGTGTTTAAAACATGCTCTTTGAACAAAATCACACAATTAAACGTAGATGTCAATGCTTGTTGCAAAGAATATTTTGCCTAAATCGTTCAGCCCCATATCAATTATCATTAGATTTAAACAATGTGATATTGTGGGTTTGCTTTAATTTTAGGAACCTTCTCAGCTCTGTTTAGTCCTGGTTTAGTCTTTGTTTCTGGACTGGTTTGGTGTTTATCTTTAGTCCTTAGTCCAAACCTGTCACAGTTCTAGTTTAGGCCTAGATTACACCTGCTTTAGTGATGATTATTGCCAGTGTAGCCTCGCTTTAGACCTGCAGTTTGGTTGTAAAAGTAAAATGAGAATATTTCATTGAATAAATCTGTAAAAATTTCACAAACGTAAAACTAATTAAATCTAACCACATGATATGCTTCATGAGCTGCTTTTAAAACACAGTCGACCACAGCAGACGGACAGTAAAACTCAGTGACCTCTGAACATCAGATGACATCATTCAGAAATCACCCAGGTTTTACAAAAGGGAAAATCAAAGCAGAAAAAGTACATATTTGTTCATATTGGTCATGTTTATATCCATCAGCTGTTTTCATATTACATGTATGATTAAAAAGAACAAGAACAAACAGATTAGCATAGATATAAAACAAAACAAAGAAAATATGGGATTATTACTAAAATGTGGTCAATAAATAGTAGGGTTCATTTATATTTATGGTTTTAGAAGCATGCAGTAGTTTATTTGCCCTGATAGTTCTTATAGTTAAAATTAAAAACTGCCCCATTTAATTCTATGCAGCAAAACTATATTTGTTTATTACTCTCTGTGAAAGCAGAAGTGAAAGCAAAGTTGAAGATAACGCTTAGTGAAAGCGGTATAATTGAATAAACAGATATTTAATAGAACTTCTCTTCTTTACAAAGAGATGGACACAGTGGACTTGTGAATACTTATAAATTAACTTTCATGTTTATTTCTGAAGCTTTAGTTGATCAGAAACCAGGGCTACCTGCATTTTTACTTTATTACACAACATTGTAAACGCAAAGTCTTGCACTTGATGCTTCATTGAATCACTCCAGGATATAATATGTCATAATAGTACAGATGAAAATGTTTCTCCGCGTTTATTTTATCATTGCGCAATCTGAGACCAAAAATGTATGAATAAACTTTAAACGGAACATATAATGTAAAGAGCCACAGAACTCCAGGCTGATGTCATTTCAAACAGGTCTTAATAATTACTAGTTTAATTAATAGTTTCTTCCAGACAAGACAGACTTTAAGTAGCGTTTTGAATGCATTAATACATTTTAATAATTTAATTTATTTACATTTTTCTCCTTAACTATAAAGTGACGTTACCAGCAAAACTACATCTAGAACTATTTGGCAAGTAGAAATGTTTATGAAAAAACGGGGTATTTTAAGTAATAATATACAGCCCTGTGTTGTCTTCACTTTTTGAATGAATCTATTTCAGTATCAACAGAGGGACTACAACACACTAAAACACAAAATATAACTTATTTTCTGAACATTGATAGGTCATATATTGGTATTCTTTATTGAAAATGTTTAATGGCGTCTTTTGTGTTCTTTGTGTGAAAACTTACTGTCATCTCCTACTGGTCCCGCCGAACACTGGGCTGGAGGATCCCGTGCCAAATCATTTAACTCCTAAGACACACAAAAACAAAAGATACATTTAAATTCAGAATACTATGCAAATAAACCCCTCTCTTTCTATTAGTGAGTTTAACAAACTCTTCTGTTTTGTTGACAGTGAAATTTGACAAAAAAACAACACACATAGTGTTTTCTACAGGTTTATACTGAGATGTAAGTGATCCACATTCGAATAATTTTATTCAATACAATTTTTGGAGTATAAATGCCTCTACTGATCTTTTATATCTGTCTATCAAATTATTTCTATCTATCTATCTATTGGACACACAGTATTGTCTAGACTTAAAATGACTTGCCAATGCAAGATCTGATGTGAATTTTCTGAGGGACCATGATCATAAAGAGATCATACTAATCGGATTTGGCAATTTACACATCATTTTAATGATCAAACAACTCCTGGCAACAATATCAGATTTTGATTGTGCATGTGCATGTGATGAAGACGGTGTTAAACATAGTGGCATAGAAAAAATATAATACCATGGTATAACACAACACATTTTCCTGATTGATAAAATACATTAAACTACTTTGATATCCAAAAATAAATCAAGAATTTGAGACAAGATTAATTTTACCACACTGATAGAGACTACAATCTTGACTTGATGCCGTATTATTTTAGCTTTTAATGAATATTTGCGTTGACATTGCGTTAAAAACTGATTTTGCTGCAGCCTCAACAGGACACCGTTAGCTCCGTTTAGCTCCAATGTATTTGAGATGCAAACATTAGCTTAGCGGTTAGATTTTCAGGTTCAAGATAAACACTTGGTTATCATCACAGCAGCGCGACACTATCATTATTTAATGCAGAAATAATTAAGAGCAGTCAAGAAAAGCCCGAAAAAGGTAAATATCACGGAGTACAATGGCAGTCAAACATACAGCGAACAACGCGTGGGGCCTGTGTAAAAAAGATACAGAGCTAGCTTTGTTACGAGCTTGTTCTAGTGAAGTATTATGGAAAAAACATTCAAAAAACAGTGAAGCACGAGTATAAACTCCACAATGTGTAATGGAAAGGTGCAAAAATATTCAAAAGATACGACAAAACAACTAAATTTGCATTCCCTGTTAATTTATATAACCAGTAAATCTTGTATTACGTCATGCATATTTATATAAGTAAAAGACAATATCATGAAAAAGTATAACACAAAAGAAATAGCAGTAAGAATACATTTTTAAATGACAGTTTGACTTTACGACACTTCGATTATTATAAGGCTAGCTCAAATGCTAACAGTTAGCATTAGCTTATATGTTAGCTGTTAAATCTAAATTTAATGTCACAGTTCAGCAAGAAATAGCATGTGGTGGAACAAACAACACGTGTCAGAGTAAGATTACAATCTACTGTAAAAATCCGTTTGCAGTTTAGGGTTAAATGCGAGCTAATCAACTCTTAATCTGGGGAAATCTGTAGCTAAACCGTGTTAGCAACCAACGGGAGAGACATTAGCCACCAAATGCTAACGGTGCATTGATGGCACACACATAAGCGATGGCATTATGGCTTTTTATTTTCTGACGAACCAAATGAAAAACGTGAATGGTCTTAAATCGTGGTTTGTTGTAGATTGGCGGTGTGTTGTGTTATTTGTAGCTGCTCAGTGAAACATAGAAAGCGGACAGGTGTAGTGACAAACTCAGCATCCCGAGCAAAACGCTTGCTTGAGCTGCAGAAGTCAGGGCTGCTGCTGTCAACTTATGAACCGGCAGAAGCATCCTGATCTAACACAAATGGATGCAGAATAGTATCAGGTAGAAAACAAATTAATCCTATACAGCAGAAGTACTAAAGAGAAGTATATTTGTTGTGCGCTCTTATTTGAAAATAAGAGAACAATATAGTTCTTCTTGTTAGTGATTATTATAAACGCTAAGGCTGCAATCACTGAATATGTTCTTGCTTGACAAAAGACACGTCCTCCACGTTAATCAGCTAAAAGGGGAGGTAAAGTGGTGCGGTAAAATAACAAGGATTTTGCACCAAAACGTGCACTTACATTCAGGTGATCTCGGAAACTCTGAAGTTCTGACCCCTGATTCTTGAACACAACTCGGGTTTGAATATCAACTCGGAAACTCATGCCAAGTATTGGACTCTGAGTTTAAGGGTTTGCGTTTGAGTGACAGGAGTTTGTTTGGGATTGGAGGACAGCACGGTGACAAACAGAGGGATTTAGTTTCATATTACACACTGAAGATTCTACCTCGCACATATTTAAACCATCATTACGTTCTATATAACAGTGAATGAAGTTATAAGCAATACAACTTTCCAAAAACATTAAATTATTTATCAACAATTTGCCAACAAGGAACAACACATCCCCTCATATACTTTTCCTTCCAAAACAATAAGACCAATGAATTTTGTCAATGAACTTTCCAGTGAATCAACAAAGTCAATCAAGCTAAAGTTAAGCATATGTTATTGTTGCACATGTTTCGGGAGCTGCTCTCATGAGTGTTCTGATTTTGTGTAGTCTGATGATTACGTAATCATTTCCGAGTTTCCAGATCACATGAATGCAACAAGAGAAGTACTAAACATCTCAGAAGTCAAGTCACCCCACAAACTCCAGCTCAGTTGCTCCATGCTTTCTCCTTTCTGTAAATCAATCCCTACAGTCAAAACATAATTAGTTGACTAATTAAAAATGTGACATACTAAGACAAGTATAGTATATTGTTTATGGAAAAGTGCTACAAAAAGAGCAGATTAATAATTTAAATGAAAAAATATTACGTTCCTAACTAAGGTATTAGAGATCTTTCTAAATTATTGCAATTAATATTACAGATAATTCCAATTCATTTGATAATTAAACCTCAACTAACACGTTTAAAGACCTGTTTCAACACATTTCAGTTGGATTGACATAATATTGACCGTATATCATTATCAGGAAAAAGTAAAAAATAAACATTAATTCATGTCAATATCGCCCACCCCTACTTTAATCACTCCCAAGTAATTTACACAGGCTCGTTCAAAATTATTCTGATAAACAATAAATAGATCAAGAAAGATTAATATTGTTGATTGTTTTTATCTCTCAGAGAGATAGCCAAAGCAATGCCTGGCAACTTAAGGGCATGTTTTGGCCATTTGCCCTGAATCCTGACGCAACCTTTCTCAGTTTGTAATGGCCCGTGACAGACACTTTCTTGATAGACACAGATCTAAGCATGTACCACTACATTTGATTCTTTATGTTTGGGGTCTTCACAGACCTATATACCTGTTGCATTTCCTGTCACATGTACTAAATGTGCAGGGCAATGCGAGTGAAGTGTCTTGCTCATGGCCACAACAGCAGTATTTACTCCACAATCTGACCTCAGACTCTTCAGTGGGTGAGCTCATAGACCACTTTTGCCCCCTTTGAATAATGAAATATATAATAATACCGCATCAAAATTAAACAATTGACGCTGCCCAAACGTCCCTCTAAAATAACTAATAACCACAAAAAACTGCCACCAGAAAAAGTAAAAATACGGTCAACATTACATGGGTAAGTACAATTTTTTAAAGAATCTGTCACATTTCCAGTGATTCCCACATACAATTGTTAAAAAGTACTGATTACAGATTAAATATAGTTATAGTTTTTCTACAAGTTTAGTGTTCAGATAGCTTTTTAGACTGTCTCCTGTTTTAATGGGAAACACTGCATATCGACGATGTTCATGACTGAGAAAACAGTAATGCCATGAGAGATTAAAGGATCAAATCAGTACTAAAGAGAAATTGAAAGAAAGTTGCGTCGCGAAAATCGAAAGCATGTCAAAATATAAGCAGTAATGCGTTTTCAAAAAAGTGTCGTGTAATGGACAAATAACACCTAAATCTGGCGAGTGAATTTTCTGACACGGGGTGCAGAATTTGTCACAACATCGGCGCATTGCTCACTGTCGTCACTCGCTTCTCAGACCGTTAGCTGCGCGTAGAAACCCTAGCGTAGACTATTTTACGCGAACATTTAAAGATTATACACTTATTGCGGAACTGCCAAACAGGTAAACACCGCAGGGGAGTGGAGAATGTGAAAATCCCGGTGGGAAGCTGCGAAAACCCGGGCCTCGCCGCTCACTTCCTTACCTTGTGAATTCTTTTGAGAGCCATTGTTGTGCTAGCGGTTCTGTCAGGGAAAGCGTGCGGGTAAAATGGCGACTGCTCCGACTGTCCTCTGCTTTTAATGCCGTGCACTTATATTTCATAGACGGGGCGGTGTTACTCTTCCAGAAGGGGCCCTGTTGCGAACGAACCCGGAGCCACCGAGAGAAAAAGCCGAGGCGAAACCGAAAGAAGAAGGTTAGACCCGCGGTCCTTCCTCCTGCTGCAGCGGCGACCAAACCAAATCACTGCGCTGAAGCTCCGCCAGCGTCAGGGCGATGGAGCCGGGACATCCGCCCAGGCTCCTCCACAATAAACCAGAGCGACCACCTGCCCCTCTTTGGTGGTCCTGCACTGACATTAATACCCCTGTCCCACTTTTTTATCTAAAGAATGTCCCACTTTTTCATTGATGTCACGTGAGTTGTACAAAAAGTGAGATTTTTGCAAAGAAATCAGAGCTTTTTGGTTTTGCTCCCGTTATAACAATCCCTTTTGAGTAATATGAAAATGCCTCAACAAAACCAACAATTTTATTTTCTGTAAGTAATCTATCACATTTTCAGTGTTTCTTATAGGTTTAAACACAGACTATGGTGACACAAACAAGCCATATTTGAATAATTGTATTTAACTCAAACCTTTAGCTGGCACTAATTGCTTTGAATGATGAAAAAAGTTCTTACTACAGAAATACAGTGACTTCTTTGTACTGACAACACCACAGCATAAAGTATCATTTGTTTTACCAGTTTAGTGTTTTTAGACATTGCATGGGGACAAAAATGAGGCTATGTGAGGCCACCGTAGTCTCAGAAACACTGCATCTGAATTACAGAGTTGCATTATGTTTGTCTCTTTTGCTTTTCCTGTTCCTTTCCGTGCATTATAATTGATACAAACTGAACATCATGGTAGTTATTATCCAGGTCTACTATGAGCTTAAATGTCCTAAATCCACGTCCCACCACATTTAACAACTGTTGTCTCTTTTTCTACAGTTTTGGGTGGTCGCCCTAACCGGGATAGTCAATGCAAACCATTATTATAACAGTCTTACCACCTCCTCCTTGAAGAATTTGACAGTGTGGCAAAGGAAGCCTTTTTTCCCCCCTTTTTTTCTTTTATTTTTTTCCTTTGAGTCCAGGACTTAGTTCAGTGCTGGGGCTTGGGGGAATAGCCCACTGTGCCGGCCGGGATGGAGAGAAACCTGAAGGAAACCATCCAGTCCAGACAGGAAATAAGTGAGTATAAACTGAGAAAGGTAATATCGTATTTGCTTCATTTGCATATGTTTCTATCTGCAACTAGGCCAAGACAGTGCAGATAAGCTAGTCCTGGATTTTGGAATCATTGGGCACAAGATTCACCCTGCAGTGGTGTCTTCCGCTCTCTTTTGGCCTCAGGTAAGTCACTTCCACTTCAAAATGGAAGACAAAAAAAATAAAAAATAAACTATCAAATCGCACAGTGGGCCTGCAAGCCCACTAAACTACAACTGTAGTATATTTTCTGCTCCGTTTAACTAATTACCTGCATATACGTCACAATTCCATTCTAGAATTCGAAACCCTTTACAAATGTATATATTTAATGATATAGTTTTTTGTTTAACATTAAAATATTTTACTTTTTACTGCCTTATAACTAAACTGAACCCATACTTAGAAGTTGACTCTGATGGGTGAATCACAATTTTTTTTCTTCTGATGCTTGCTCTCATGGACTGTTCTTAATTGTAATAGTAAAGAAGTTTTTAAAAGTAATTAAATTCAATAAGTTATAACAACTGGGCTTTTGCATCTCTTATTCAAAGGAAAGTGTAGTAGATAAATTCTATCGCAGAACAGGCCGATATCCAAAAGCCCTACTCTCGGATTCTATTTCTTTGAGAAACCGGACTGGACAGTTCAATTTTGAAACACAAACAACAGAAACAGGATGTACTTTTATTGGCACTGCTTCGCGCTAAAGCTGTGTCTGCGCATGTGCAGTTCACACGACTGGCAAAGCACGCTGATGACGTAGCGCTGCAGCTGGCACCAGTGTGGGACGCAGGTCCCAGTCTGACCACAGAGCGGCGCTACACAGTCAAACACTGGCTTCACAAAGTGTCTCACACTCGGGCCAGGGGGACTGGGGAAGGGAATGGAAAATTACTTTTCACAGAGTTAAAGGGACACTAAAGGCCTGATGTTGTTGTGGGGTCCGCCGCTGTGTGTCGATATGTGTCTGTCAACTATTGGAATGTTCCACACAACAGTACAACACAAGTAAGCGCTCACTTATGTTGTACTTGATCATTTGTAAAGCGCCTTTGAGTTTGCAAAAAATTTAATATAAGTTTGATGATGTTTTAGTTTGTTATAAAGGACCACAAGCAGTTTGGAATCAAATAATAATTTGATTGATAGAGTCAATAGAGAAAATGAATTGGCACCAGCTCCTTCTTGAGAAAATGAACAAAATTGAGAATTTCAATACCTTTTTAAGCATTTGCTTCTGGGACAGTTTGCTGTGCCCTAATCCTTCACAGTGTGTTCTAAATGTGATGCTTACAGGTTACCTGCACATACAATTAAGTGGAAGAAACACAATCAGTTTTTCACCCAGACAGGGTCTAGTACAAACCCTTCCCTCACAACAATTTACTCTCCACGAGAAAACGATATAATGGTCTTCAATGAGGCAGCAATAAAATGACAATAGGAAAGAAAGAACGCTTTGGGTCTTTGTGCAGTTCTGTCAACACGCTGCCATCTTCTGGTCATTTCGGGTAAGATTTATAGCCTCGTTTGGCTTGTAGTGGTTTTAATCTGTGCAATGATCTCAAACTCTCAGGCCAATTTGATTTAGGCATGTTGTTATTATTATTATTATTATTATTATTATTATTATTATTATTATTATTTTAAAAATCAACATACTGCACGCATCACCACGTGTTCTTACCATGTCATTCCCTTTATAAGGAACCTAATGTCTTGTTTTTTTTTCCTGGTGGTTCTGGGTTGTTTATGGCATTAAAGTTAAAGTTGCATTGAGCAACTTTTCTGGAAGGTTCGCCACCTGCTTTTGTCCATGAAGATGTTATTGCTTTGCCTGGAATGTTTCAAAGTGTGGCATTAAACCTATCTATATCTATGGAGACAAACAACTGACCTTCCAGGCCAAGTTACAGGTCAGATCTGAGCAATAAGATGCCTATGAAATAAATGCCACACTACTCTGTGTGAAGGCAGGTGGTGCTGACCCCCCTCCAGAAAAGTGACATAGTGCAGCTTTAACATCTCTCTTTTAGTTTTTGCGTAAATGGTTTGGGTCACAACGACCAACATCCAAACACCGCTCGGTGTTTCCCTGTCTGAAGTGCAGTGTCACGTGACCACCTGTCAAATTGCTTACAGTACAGTAATATACGCCGCGCGCGCCCGAACGCCCACGCACGCACGCGCTCGGAGTCGTTAAAGGGGAAAGCCCTGTAATCAATGCCTCCACAGGATGGCGGTATGGCTCAAGTGCGCGCGAGTGTTTGCCCCTTTACGCACGTGAATCTGCAGGGGTGTTGCCAGCCGTGCGGACCAAGACATCAGGGGACGGCCTCGTTCTGCTCCAAGGCGTCTTCCCCTTCGCCCTGTAACGCCACCCACTCCACACACCCCTCCTCCTTAAAGAATATCAGGAGCCAAGCATGCCACAGCCGCCTGTCCGCCTGTTCTCCCTCAAAGCCCGCACCAGCGCGCCACAGGCAGGTTTCCCCGGTCCGACAGAGCAGCGCGGAGCCTGTACCAAGTGATGCCACGTCCACTGCGGCCGCACCACTGCCTTCCCCGCCGCCAAACACCGCCACGTCTGCCAGCTGCACCGGAGAACCCCACGGCATCCCAGCGAACAGACGCGTCCTAAGAGCCTGGACAGCGAGCAAGCGACGAGAAGATATAGATACACGAGGAGGAAGGATAGGAGGAGGAGAGGAGAGCCCCCCTGGTTCCCCCCTCTGTGGTCAGGATGTCCGACAGCGCCGCAAGTCCAGCCGACCGGGTGATCAAATGTACGCATGCCAAAAATGCAACAAAACCAACACACATCTCATTCTCTTTTTGTTTGCATCCCCGTTTTGCACCAATGCACGTCTTTTCCGTTGCTGTCTCCTTCCCTCTGCAGCACGTAAAATATTGTATGGACATGTTCCCCTCCACTAAAGGGATTTCAACACGATACATACATGAGATAGAGCTGTTGGCCACCTCTGGGGATAGATTTGCTTTTATTCCTAACATCTGGTTGTAAAGTGGATTGTATGGATTTCAGTGAGCCTCAGTTCATCTTATCTTGCGATGACTTCACCAGACTGACATGAGGAATAATTGTTGACATAATAAACTCACATAAGATTAACATTTATGGTAAAGAGTAGATGCTTTCAACAATTAAAATGAGCTCAAATGGCGAATCCATGCGTATGTGTTTTGTGGGGCGCGCAGTGAGGAGGAGGAGGAGGAGGATGAAGGTGGTAGCTTGATACGCCATAATCAGGGTCTTCCCTCGCTCTTGTATTCTCTGCATGAGGCATTTCCCCATTTTATACCACGAGGAGGACGTCGCTACCTCCTCTTTGCGCTTGTATGTTGAGCCGAGGCGGGTTTTTTTTCCCTCTGGTGCATGAACCCCTCTTACGCGCTCGGCTCCTAGCGGTGGCTTCGAGAATCGCCTAATACCTACGGGGGAGAGTGATAGCAACGAGCAGCAGCGGGGAGAGAGCGAGAGAGGGACACTCTAGCATCTTGATCCAATGAAACATCCAGCACAGTAACGATGACAGCGAAAGGCAGACATAAAGGTAACTCATTCTCGTGCGTAATGGTGGAATGTGTTGGTTTTTCGCGCGTTTGTGGATGATGCACGCAGCGGCGATGCTCAGGAGGAGAGATGTTGGAGAGGATGCTGACGGGGGTAGACTTAAGGGCTTTAACTGTATCCCTGGATGTACGTCATGTTGTGCTCGTAGGATACTTCCAGCAATGGTGGCCTACATTGACGATCTATTTTAAGTCACGTTTCTGTGTAGCATATTGATTGGTGTAAAACGCTACCCAGGGGTAACTTTGCGAGGCCGAGTGCGCACTGTACCCTCCCCTGATGTTTTTCTTGCGATTAAATCATGGCGTGGCATTTGCAAACGAGCGGCTTGCGTGACGCCGCGTGTCCGTGGTGGCCCGGTCGTGTCTGCGAGTCTATGTTTTGTTCATAAATTAAGGCCTGAATGTCAGAGAGTGAGAGCGAGAGTGGTCTTTCCGGCGCGTCCACGCACGAAAAGGTCTCCCTGGCTTCCCCCTCGTGAGCGAGACAAAATGGAGTTCAGTGTGATGCATGCGTGCGCGTCTCACATGAACTGGTGTGCGTGCGTTTCTGGGGTTTGCTGAGATGTGTTCAGAAGACGCGATGGAGAGGCGATGATCAATCAAAGCATGAAATGGCCTAAGGATGGATAGATATTAATTAGGACCCAGCAAGAGCATATGGAAACGAGAAAAGGAAGAATTTAGAGAATATAGATAGATTATTGGTTGAAAACGGATCAAAATTGAGTCAAGCAGAATTCAAGATTGTCCAAAAGATTGTGAAAAAACCTGAAGCCAGTCCCTCTTTACTGTAGTAACATGGTGCAAATGTGAAGTGACTCAAAGTTGTTGCTGTCAAGTGTGGCCCTTTCATCGTTATCATTGCTGTTATCAGTAAAGTCAAGGAGGACGGGCAACATTTAATAAAGCACCTCGCAGTGTGTCACTGAGCAGCAGGCAATGACAGGTTCAACCTTTAACTACCACCAATTACAGGCTGGGTTTGCACAATCAATAGTCTGATCTTGCTGCCTATTGACTCCTAAAAACAGGTCCCATGGTAGAAGTTCTAAAGATATCTGGACCAGCAAATCCAACTGAATATCCCCATCGAATCCCATCATTTCAACAGGAATTTAAAAACAAGACCGTTTCTAAAATGGTTAGAAATGAAAATCAGTTTTAAAGGAGACATATGAAGTATTTAGTATCAAAGTATAACAGAAGTAGAGCCTCATTTTACATTTTTGTATTTATATTTATTTATAGTGACAATACACCATAACAAGCAGCAGATTGATTTACAGGTTTTTATTTGTGAAAAGTGGCTACATGACATTTTAGAATCAACATGTATTACCTGGAGTCTTAACTAAGGGATGGGCGGGGATAAGGGGTAGGTGAAAACAGGAATTTTCTGCGCACTCGAAAGCCTGTATTGCAGGACAATACAGGCTTAACTCAAACAATACAACTTCGAGTTAAAGTAGTGCTGAGGAAACTCTGCTGTACCAAAATTAAAAGCTCATAATACGTCCCCTTTAAATTCTGATGTTGCTGTTTTTTCTTCTTGAAATAGTTAGTGTTGCTATTATTCAGTTTGTGTTATTAAAGTGGATATCATCGTCATCTCTAAGCATCACCTTCCCCCTGTCTCCGCCCACTGCTCTGTATTTACTTGCAATTATGAAAAAATAAATAATAATCAAACTCTGGCTCATATCGTTTGAAAAATATAAGTTAGTCATTTCTCAACAATAAAACACGTAAAATCTGCTGCTTGTTTCAGTGAAATGAAGAGGCAGCAGCAAAGAATCACACCGTCTTGAACAAGAAGTCAATGGACCTCTTCTATTTTTAAGCCGTTTTAGATCGATATTGAAGTTTACAATGAACAAAATGTAAAACAATAATATATCTATGCTGCTGTTTAAATAGACTATCCACAAAACAAATGCTATCCTTTCTTTCTTTATTTATTTATTCTTGAGCTGCCAACTCATTTCCGCTCTGGATCAATAAAGTCTGGAGAATTGGATCTTTCTATTTTGAGCAAATAGTCTTACGGAAATTACAACTGCGAGCGTGTGTTTAAAGGTAGGGATGGATGCAAAGGGAGCGGGGCCATCGCGAAGGGAAGGACAGCGGGAGCATATTAACAGAGAGTGTTTCTGGCGTGGGCGACTATAGGCGGAGAGGGGAGGGAGAGGAGAGGGGAGCGGGGTGAGGAAGGTTGTGGTTTGCAGAGCTCACTTTGTTTTGTGCTTTGGGTCAGCCTTCTTGCACACAGCAGCAGCAGCAGCAGTCACACGGACCACCGATCAGACCCCCACCCGCACTTTAAAGCCCCTCCAAACCAAACCACTGGGACCACGGAGAGAGCGGGGCAATATATCCACCTCTACATAGCACTGGAATTGTTAAATACCAAGACCGAGGCATTTCCAGACACATTTTTGGCGCATTTCAGACAGATCGCGAAACATATTTATTATCAGGAGAATAAAAACATATGGAGATGCTATATTGGCATTATTCATTCATTCATTCATTCATTTTCTACCGCTTATTCCCGTTAGGGGTCGCGGGTGACTGGAGCCTATCCCAGTGACTTTGGGCCTTAGGCGGGGTACACCCTGGACAGTGGCCAACTCGTCGCAGGGCTAACACAGAGATACAGACATTGACGGACAACCATTCACTCTCACACTCATACACTACGGGCAATTTAGAGTTCTCAATTAACCTACACAGTCATGTCTTTGGACGGTGGGAGGAGCCAGAGAACCCGGAGAGAACCCACGGTAACACGGGGAGGACATGCAGACTCCACCCAGAGAGATCGTGTGATGTTAGGGTGGTTCGGAATTCGAAACCACGATGTTGGGGTGGTCTGGGATTCGAACCCACGATCTCCTTATTGAGAGGCAGAAGCTCTAGCCGCTCTGCCACCGTGCACCCTATATTGGCATTATATTCTGTCAAAATATTGGAAACTCGTGTAGAGATCGACTGATATGCTCTTTTTTTTCCCTTTCTGATGCAGCTACCGATTTATTAGAGTTTGTTCTGCTGCGTAAGGACGATATTGATACATTTCCCTAAATATATGATTTGAAATGACTGGAAACTATTTTTTAGAGATCCATAGCTAGGGCTGGGCGATATGGCACAAATTTACGTCACAATTTTCTAAGAGCCACGAGATCACAATTTAGATTTTATCACAATTGATCTGCTCATTTTGAAAGTTCACGCTTCACTGTGATTGATTAAATCTAGACGTGATTCACTCCGAGCCGTAAAGAGTGTAACTGATGGGAGAAATGGGAGAAGTGTCTGTGTTTGAACGGACAGCTGCATTGAATAGAGAAATAGTAAATCACGATACGACAATTTCACAAAAATGGCAGATTGTCACAGGGATGAGCTCATGATTAAACACAGCACTGTTTTACGACCAACCCAGAAGTGAGCAGTGCAGTCCCAAGTGTGAAAATAATAATATGTTTTATGTCTTTCCTGTAAGTAGTCACCAACTCTAACTAAATATCACTCTATCTCTATTTGTAAGTTTGGCGATTCATGTTTTAATTATAGGATTCAGTTCAAGTTCACATTTTAAATACATTCAGGAGATTTGACTGAAGAAAAGACTGAAATTGACCTTTGAACTACAAACTAATAAAAGAATCACAAGCCTTTCAGAACAGGTTTGTACAAATCTAAACTACAGATTTAGCAGTATTTATGCAGAATAAAACAGGATATTTTGTTGTTTGTGGAGGAAATTATGACACGTCAAACAGTGCAGTTTTTGGGATTTGCTAATTGCACCCATTAAAATTGCAATTTTGATTAGATTACCATTAATCTGGCAGCCCTAATATGCAGTTAGAGGAGACAAAATGTTGTATTATTATTATTATAACTCTGTATTTGACACTTGTTTTGGAAAGAAAACTTCACCTAATTAGATTCAAAAGCACAACAAAAGCAGAACTGCCAACAGCGTCAGGACAATACACACAATATGCATCCTAATTCTGAGTCTTATTACTAACCAAAGGCATGTTTTTATTATTCCAAATGACACACTATAGGATATAACGTGGCTCAGCAGGTTAAGCCTCCTGATGCAGAGGATAGTGCATATCATTGGCAATAGCTCACATAGTGCGTTATATGTTTTGCCCAAAGAGAAGCATACTATAGCAAAAGGTCTACAAAGCCGTTTACATCCAAATGCAATAATCCCGTACGATCAATAATGTTGAACTTTTCAGCCTATTGATCTAAGGCTTTATAATGAAATAATCTTTGGGGCCGCGGTGCAATTGTCTGCCATCTGCATTCTTCTGTGCCGTCTGCATTTGAGCTCTGAAATAAGCACAGGATTGTATTGGATTTATCAATAGTTAATCACTTGAGTTGGACAGAATTGAAAGAATATATGTCTTTTTTTGTCCGGTTGTGATGTTGAAGGACGTGTCGGGATTTGTTAGTGTTTTCTGTGACCGTAAATGATCTGAATCCTGTAAAACACGTGCGTATAGTTTGATGCACATAAGAATGGGGATGTGTGGAGGGGTTTACGAGGTCTGCAGTTGTGTTCGATGGCAATTCTCCAGCTGCTACAGTGAGAACAGTTATCACCATGTGGTTTTATAGTTATAAGAATTTGCTGCATGTATCAGGAACAGCAAAGCCTTGATCAGTGATTGGCGAGCAATATAACTAGGGCTGTAGTCGACTAAAGACAATCTTGGTCGACTAAAGACCTGCCCTATCGACCAATTAATCGACTAAACATACCAAAATTATGAAGTATCTCTCTGTATCTGACCCAAACTGCACTCAAACGACCACAACTGCACAGGAACTCATGCAAAAACAACAATTTATACAGAAAAGTACTAGGAAACAGTGTATTTATATGTGAGACTCCAAAACCCTCAGCTAACTCAGTCCATATCTTCTTGTTTTTTGCTAATTTTGACATGTAAATCCTTTTAATCGAAATAAAATAATTGGCTAATTGACTAATAAAATGTTCGATCGACTAAGACTCTATCGACCGATGAATCGACTAAAAGATTAAAGGATCACAGCCCTAAATATAACGTCTCTGTTTTGATTTATGCCACTTCTAAAACCACTTTTTAGTTTACAAAGAAAACATAATCTTTAATGTTACCATGTGGTCCAATATTAGTCTGATCCAAAACTACTCTGGGAATTCTCTGTGAATTCTTTCAGTTTTGGTATTTATCCAAAAGATGTTCTAGTTTCATCATTATTTTTAGTTTCTGGATATTGATAGATTTTTTAACAACTGCAATGTCTGTGTTGTTAAACCAATCTAATAGTCTACAGTAGTTTGAAAGCTTGAACAAATTGTTTTCTGTCTTTTTAGTCACAACAATAGTTCTAAAATCTGCACTAGCTGTAAATCCATGCCGTATCAACAAGTGGCAGGTGGGCGTTCGACAGTGGAATCACCCAGAGCTGCTCCGTATATTTCACGAGCACATACCGTCTGGTTTTGCAGACGCTTGTAGGTTCCACTCGTGTTTCTTTATGTTTGTGTCAAATGCAGCTGTGCCACCAAAGCTCAGTTGCGGCCACACCGACCAAAAACATACAGCAATGCACAGGCAGCCACGAAATACACCACCATCGAGTGACAGTTTAGTCCTGGTTTAGTCCTAGATTAGACCGGGTTCTGTCTTGGTATAATCCAGTCAAGTACTCCTGGTTTAAAGCTTTACCGGTTTAGATTAGGGATGCACCATTGGGCTCGAATATTTATGCCAATCCAGGAAAAAATGCTTAATTGGGAATTGGCTCCGAAATATTGCTTCAACCGATATTCTGTTTGGGCGATACTTTGGTGTAATACGACTATTTCCTGGCCCTTGTGGATAAGGACATCTCATACAGTTTGAGCTTTTATTTACACCAAGCTTTTCTGTGATTAGTTGAAGGATAAAAAACAGTTGCACGGCCCATTTGGATCAGTTTTGTCATATGTTATTTTTGGTTTAATAAATGCTATTGTAGTCTCTGCGGTGGTATCGGTTGATGTCGATACTTAGTGCCAATGTATCGAAATTGGGATCAGATCTGAAAAGGCTGGATTTCTGCGTTGATAGTTTAGATCTGATTTAGACCTGGTTTAGAACATTCTTTTTCAGTATTTATTCTTGTTCCAGGAAAGTCCCTCTGAGATTTTGACTGTGCCTCTGTGTTATATGATCTGTACCATAGAAGCAGAAAAATAATTGATATTGTGTATCTGTATTAATTATACAGTTAAAAGGTGGGCAATGTATCTATATTTCAATAGAATCAGACTGTTATAACAAAAAAAATAATGATGTTGCTTTGAAGGTATGTGTAATTTGAACATTGAGCTTATTTCTATTATGACATTTTTTATAAATGCTGCAAAAAGAGTTGATTAATTGGTACAAAGTGCTTTAACAGAATGATTGCATTAAAATCACATCGTCAGGAAGTTTTTAGCTGCATCAAACTGACACGCTGATGTTTAGTCCTACTAAAACATGTCAGCGATGTCCTTTAATGCTATTGGCCCTGGAGAGACTAAATAAAGTGAATAAAGTATGTAAAATGTCTGCACTTCTAGTCATTTTCAGTCCTTTCACATTTGTTTGGTACTTTCTGGGAGCGTCCTGATAACAATAAAACAGTATCGCCTGCTCTTCTAGTTTCTTGTCTTATATTGTGTGTCATATTGTTGCATGTTTTCACTCCCAGCCTTTGATCCATTTCATTAGTTCTTTGCATGAATCCGTGCCACTGTTGTCACCTCTGGCTACACTCGAGGCTCTGGGCTCCTCGCCTGCCCCCTCTTTCCCCCCTCTCCCCCTCCTCACCCATAACTCCCTCCCCTGGGCCGCCGAAGCACCATGCACTCACCACCATATTCTCATCTGGGACAGTTCTGTTTTTGTTTTTTATCTGGACCTCTGAGGGTTTTGCGTCCCACCTTGACAAGTCTTTCTCTGGTCCAGGGGGAGCGAGGTTTTCACGAGGCAAGATTTCTGGAATCCATACACAGAATGAGAAAGAGGGAGGGAGGGAGGGGAGAAAGAGAGAGAGAGAGCCACAGGTGAGGGAGAGAAGGCGAGAGGAGCTACAGGAGATGAAGAGAGAGAGAAAGGGTGAGAAAGGGGAGTGATGGACGAGAGGGAGAGAAGGAGGGAGAAAGAAGAGAGAGGGTGAGAGAGGAGGAGAGAGAAGGGCAGAGAGAAAAGGAGCGAGAGAGAAGGACAACAGGAGGAGAGAGAGTGGAAAGAATGAGAAAGGGAGAGAGAGGGAGAGAAAGAGAGAGCATGAGTGACAGGGAGAGAGAGAGGGGGAGAGAGTGCGAAAGAGAGAAAGAAAGAGGGTGACAGAGAGAAAGCGAAGGGAGTGACAGGAGGAGAGAGAGGGAGGGAAAAAAGACAGAGGGAGTGACAGGAGAGAGGGAGAGAGAAGGGGGAGAGAGAAAGAGAGTGAGTGACGGGAGTAGAGAGAGGGGGAAAGAAAGAAGGAAAGAGGGGGAGAGAAAAAGAGGGAGTGACAGGAGGAGAGAGTAGGGGAGAAAAGAGAAAGAGACTGGGAGAAGGAAAGAGAGGGGTACTGAGAGGAGGAGGGAGAGAGGGGGAGAAAGAGAGGGACTGAGAGGGGGAGAGAAAGAGAGGAAGTGGGGGTGTAAGGGGATTGTCTAACCAGGCCATGCTGCCGGGGATGGGCCAGTCCTCTCCGTTTGTACAGATGGTGCTTCTTGTACATTAATTGAGAGACTTCAAACGCGTCTTCAGCGGTGGGGTGTTTGTGGGTGCTTCTGGGTGTTTGTGGGTGCTTGTGGGTGCTTGTGGGTGCTTCTGGGTGCTTCTGGGTGTTTGTGGATGCTCCCCTTCACTCCAGGCCGAATGATAAGGAATTCAATCAACATTTTAACAGTAAATATTCGCAAAAGCTGCTTTTATCATGTCCTTTTGCATGTCACGTCTCAGATGCTCATTTATTCCTCCTTTCTATGTGATCCTTGTAGGGCCACACTGTAGGTCCTGAGTCATTTAGACCAATAATCAGTCGATGGTGTCTTAACTGACGAATAGTTGTATTAATAGACCTGTTGTTTTATTCAGATTAGAAGGATTTGTGTGGGAAAACAGCAGAAAGGCAAAGACATGGGCGGAGTTTGCTGAAAAATTGGGCGTGAATCTACCATTTTACATTAAAATACAACACGGTTAATAGTTTAGCATGAACACAGTGCAGTTGTAGGCTTCTGAGTGCAGATTAGGTCAGATATTTAATAGTTTCAGAGCTTTTGCCATGCTCCCTTTTTAGCCAACTAATCAATCTGCAGGTCTTTAGTTGACTAAGAATCTATTTAATTGATTCACTGCTGCTCTAGATTCTTTTCTGAACTGTTAATGCTGCTTTAAAATGTGCACAGAACTGAACCTAAATGTGTATAAAATAACTACGCATCGTAATGCAATCACAGAAACTTGTTTTACCACCTCTAGTGCACCCTTGAAGTAAGTGACCAATCTGTTGTAGCTGATTTGGGTCAAAGATGGAGGCGTGTGGAAAGTTACCAAGGCCCATTCCCTGCTCCTGTTCTTTTATTAATTCATAAAGACTCCGAAGGCATCTGCGAGCGATGACATAACACTGGATGGTTTTACAGAAACAAGAAGCAGAAGATCATAAATATTTCCGGGATGAAAATGAAGACTCGGGTTAGACCTAGTTCGGGCAGGATTTGGTTTAGTCCGACCTTAGTCCCGGTCGACAGTGGCATCCTTTGTGCAGCGGCTCAGTGGTAGAGGACACAGACCTGAAGGCGTGTGATTCAGACAGTGATCATTGTGTAATCGCCACACAGAAAGGCTCCATACATGTGCTGGAATTCAACCCACAACCTTCTCGCTGTGAGGAAAGGGCGTCACGGTGCAGTTAGTCTTGTGGTTTTGTGGCGTTTTGTCTTAAACCAGTTGATGGAGATAGTTTGTGCATCAAATAATGGTGAAAATATCTGATAATGCAACAGGAAACACAACTTTTGACCTCTTTTCAGACATTTCCTGGCGGATAATGTGTATTTTAAGCACAACCAATTTAAGTTGAGTCACAGTGGAGGTTGTTGACATTTGGCGTTGGCGTTTCCTCAAAAAAGTAAACTGATTGTTCTGTAAATGTTAAAGGTGCTGTATATGATTTTTACGGTTTTGAAACATGAAAAACAGAACTAGTTCATGTTAAAGTTTTTACATCAGTCACACGTATCGCTCACTTTCCTAATGCAGTCCCAGCATCATAAATATTAATTTTATACGTTTATAAGCACTTTTCAGGTGTCTCTGAGTCAAGAGCGAGTTTCGCTGTCCCAGGTAAAACTAACAAACATTAGCACGCTAATAGTGCATTTCCTGATAGAATAAAACACTCATAACACACATGAATAGATGCAGAGAAAGGGCTGTGGTCTAATTTTTCACCATAATAGATGCTTTTATAATATATCTGTACTGGAGCGACACAGGTTTTACTTTATTATATACAAAAAATTCTGGTGCATGAAGTAGTTCTGTTTTTCACGTTTCAAATCAGCAAAACTCTTGTACAGTTCTTTTAAATCAATCCATATGATATGTGGAGCCCTTTACAACAGTCAAGGTCACCAAAGTGCTTTTCCAATAAATGAAAAAGGCAATACAACTCATCCAACAAACGATAGTACAAACTGTACAAAAAATAATGTGTCACTACATTACTGAGTGTTAAAAGCCTGTCTAAATAAATACGTTTGAGCCTAGATGTGTCTGTAATGGCACGTGTTAAACACAGCAGGAGGCTTTAGCATTACTGTAGCAATTAGCCCGCCAGCGTTTCTTGTATAATTATACAAAGTTGGACCATTGAACCTACTTCTACCTTATTCTACTCCATGTCTTTGTGTCCGTACTTGCCACAATGTGTGTAAGTACAAGATATATTGATATATTTTTGCACTACCCCTTTTAGTCGACTCTTTAGTTGACTACAGCACTACTAAAGTCCACATTTGCTCTTGTAGTTGTTGAAAAGTGGGTGATAGAACAGCTTTTACATTGAAATGAATGGATTGCTTCCCTCACAGAGGTCCGTTAGTGGCTGTCCCTCGGATGACGACTGTATCTATGATGGAGGGTCCACCCACCAGCTTGCCTCCAAGGAAATGTTATCGCATTATAGAGTTTACCACAGTGTTGCATTAAATGCACTGTATTATCTTCAATTACATGTATTTTTTATTTCTCAAAAATACATTGATTACATTTTTTCTGGATTTCCTACTAAGACTCTCTTTCCACAAACTGTGTAACTTACAGTCAAGAAACATCTCAGAAGCAAGCAAGTGAAAACGTCACTTGAACTAAGAGCCTTCACTTCTTCCCGTTTTCTGATCCATTTGGTCATCAAGCTGCTAATGCTTTGCTACAATCTGATTTGCCAATATTCTTTATCAAATGACTCAAACACGTGTCCTTTCATTTCTAATTCCTCTGGAAGCTTCATCCATTCCACGCAAAAAACACACCATTGAGAAACGTCGATTCTGTCCAGTTCATTTGACATTTTGAAACCCTTTAAACATGTTTGCAGATATAAAGCAGGCCAGATGGATCCCTGACTGAGGCTGTCACTTGTCGAATCTCCCTGTTCTTTTCACCTCCTCTGTGAGCTGTGGCCTCCATGTGTTATTCAAACTGATGAAATACCCTGCAATTAACTTAGGCCATTAACCGGGACGGGCGCAATGACATTACTCTCTGCTCCACTTGGGCTATTAGGGCCAGCCCAAACAATTTTAGCAGATTTGGTGGAAAGCTTGTGTCATAAATTTGTCACTCTATCTGTGCGCGGTGTGTGTGGGAAGAAGGATGTTTTTGGAGACGCTTCAAAACAGAAAAAATAGGTTCAAATTGCTTTTAAAAAGTTTATTGATCTGAGTAAATTATATTAGTTAGTTATAGTTTCGTCAATACAAAACTATTCCTGTATTAATCAATATCTAGAACCACAAAACAGAATTATAACCGTCCAAAATTCCATGTCTTTCATTTCAAACTGTAGTTTTTATCATTTGTGGTGACTCTGTGGTCACTTTTTGGCTTAATCGTTACATCCCAACTTCAAAATGTCATTCTCATACACAAAAGTTGAGTAAATTGAAGAAAATTAGATAATGCTTGGTTAAATATAAGATCAGTAATCCGGTAAACCAGGTATTAAAGATGAAGAAAAGTAAATTTAGATGTGTGAGAGATATATCTAAAAATGTATAACATCGCAATTGTGTTTTTGGAGATACACAAAATTAGATAACTATTAAACTTTACCGAAAATAGAGACAAAAACATCTACTGTGATCCTCCAAACTAGAATATCAAGTACATTTCCGACTATTTGTGGTTAATTTTATGGTACATTTTTGATTTGTGTGACGCGTGAACCTCAACCGAGACATTTACAGGCACATTTTTGCACATTCCTGATGCATTGTGAAAATATTGTGTGAATATGTTATGGAGATAATCAAAAAAACATTGAGATATTGATTTTTGTCCTTTTTTCCAAAGTATGTTGCGACCTTAAAGTAGAGATTAATAACTATTGAGCTCCTCCTGCAGCTCTCTTGTGAAAATACATTGTTTGTTATTGTGTTGACAGCATAATCACATACAAAAACATTTAACATTACAGAGTATATTTTAAAAAAAGAGCCAGGGTTTACGGAATAGTTATCTTCGGGTCGATGTCGGCCATGTTGGAAGGCTGGTTTTCCGGGACTTACATAGACGTTAAATGAGGTAAAGATTAGAGGTTACTTAGTTCTCCTTTAAGCTTTTGGTTGCAGTCAGTGACAATCTGTAATAATTCTTCATTAAAACAGACAAACATTGGTGATCTGGCTGCGTGTGTGATTGGGCCGACTCACTGAAAAGGTCACTGCTTGATTGGTCTCATTTTATACTTTATTGTTTAAAGCTCCGCAGCGTCAACTTTCACTGCATTGTCAAAAAGTCTCGTCTGAACTCTTGGCATTCTCACAACAACAGTGTTAAAATTCAACAGAGCGGCAGTTTTAAGAAATACTACCCACAATTACCTCATTCAACACTATCTCAGCAAACTTTGGGTCCCTCTGAGGCCACCGTACTCTGCTGACCTCACAACAGTCTAATGAGCCCAGAGTCCTGTTAGTGTTTGACTTTTGGCGTCTGAACAAAAATGTCTGAAAAACGTCCATTGGAAAAGTTACAGAGCGCCCTGTTAATTATGATGCTTTTGGCAGGACAATACGAAAGGTTTGTCAGGGCATTTTGAGAGCAAAAACAATCAAACTGTCAGGCGATAATATTGTACAGTGAGATTTTATACTGTTACATGGCGATATGCTCTGGCTGCAAAGAAAAGAAAAACTGATTATAACATGACTAAACTTAAAGTGCGTATGACAGGTTTTAACGATTTTCTAATTTTGATTTTATTTGGTGTATTAATACGTATTGTACATTAAAATGATTGTTTTACACCAATCAAGTCATTGTTCGTGGAGAAAAGTTGAAAAATCTGTTTAAAATTACAGGAAGTAAAAAACCGATGACATCACACTAGGGAGACACATTCCATCGAAAGATTAAACATAATTTACACAAAATGAACAACTTATTTTACCCTTAAAACATTAAATCAACAAAATAAAGGTGTTCACATATATTTTGATTCGTCGGACAAAAAAATCTGTGACATTAGCCGAGTTTTAGCCAAGCGTGCAAAGTAATTTCCTAGTGTGATGTCATCATTTATAACCAGGAAGTGATATTTCAACCTAAAGAAAAATAGCTAAAATGATTGAATTTATAATTACTTTCAGCAAAACTTTAAATATATTTATCTTACCTGTATTTTAGTTACATGAGCAGTATAACCTGTCATAAGCACTTTAAAGGAGACATTTTAATATTTAAAGGTTCTTATTTCAGACCAGTGTTTATTTTACCTGATATTTTCGACTGCTCACTTGCAATCTTCAGATGAACCGGGACCAGGGGGCGTTTTACTCACACACACCTGGGACGCCGTCTAAAGAAGGCGCTGTTGTCCTACCTCTACCAGTAGGAAAACCACGCCAAACCCTGTATAGATCAGCAGAGAAGACACGTCACAACAACATCGAGTGACTCTGATGAAGATTGCGAGTGAGCAGTCGAAACTGTCAGGTAAAATGAACAAACATTGGTCTGAAACAAGAACCTTTAAATACTAAATTATCCGAAGACCAAATGAACTTCGTCGGATGATTAAAGGAGACATATTGTACTTCTTTCAGGTACTTAATATTGAACTGTAGCATAAGTAGATCATCATTTTACATTTTGTTCATTGCAATATTGATCTTAAATGGCTTCATAATAGAAATAGGTTCATTGACTTCCTGCTTAAAACTGCACAACTGATAAGCCCCGCCTCTTCATAGTGACATTCACCGTAACAAGCAGTGGATTGTCGTTTACATGTTTTAATTTTTGGAAAGTGGTTATGTGAAGTTTTGGAAGCACAAACATGTGTCACTTGGAGTCTTAATTTTTCAAATAATCACCATTAAGTTCAGGGATGTGGGCGGGGATAGGGGGTAGGTGAAAACAGAAATTTTCGGAGCCCTCGAGCCACATATACAAGACAACAGGATTAACATGCAGGAATCAATCAAAAGTAAACAAATGATTAGTAAACACTGTTGTAATACAGTTAAAAACTCTTTAAAGTTGATTTAGCTTAATATGTTCCCTTTAAGTTATTGTGCAAAATTGTTAAAGTCCATTTTAAACTGGACATATCATGTAAAATAGACATTTATGTTGGGCTGTAGTCGACTAAAGAAATTCTGACCTGCTCTATCGGCCGATTAATCGTCTAAAAGGGGATGTGGTAAAAAACAAAAAAACTATGAAGTCTAAGGCAAACAAAAATACCACAACTTCATTGGCGTTCATTCATAAACAACTATTTATACAAACAAGTACTAGTTAACAGCGTGTTCATATATTAAAACATATCAATTCTCATGATTCACTCCAAAGTCTTTAGCTATAACTCGTTTTATATCTTTTCCTTTTCGCTACTGTCCCACAAAAATGTTTTTTATCTGAATAAAAGAAGTAATCGACTAATGAAAATGTTGACCGACTAAGACACCACCAACCGATTAAATCAACTACAGCCTTACTTTTATGACCATATAACAATGTCCTAAAACTGGTATCATTATCTTACTGACACTTGAACTGTAACCAAGACATTTACTGGAACATTTTAGCACATTCCTGATGCTTTGTGAACATGTGTTATGGAGATAATTTAAAAAATATATTAGTTTTTGGCCGTATTGTCCACCTTTAATATCACCTTAAAACAGAACTTAGTTCAGATAGAGCTCCCCCTGCAGCTTCCTTGTGCAAATACACCTTTTTCATGTAAATAAGACAATACAATGACATACAAAAACATTTAACATTGCCATGTATATATAAAAAAGTCAGGATTTCACAGAATAGTTCTCTTCGGGTTGATGTCGGCCATGTTTTAAGGCTGCTTTTCCGCCCAGAGACACCAGGGGGAGACACTTCACATTATTCACATTTTTATCAGCTTGTCCTAAATTATTAAACTGCTAAACTATTTCAAATGATTCCTGCATGTTTCCTGCAACTGAGGCTCGAGTGCGTAGAAAAGTCCCGTTTTCACTTACCCCCTATCCCCGCCCACTGCTTTGTACTAGTTAAAAACACATCTAGGGTTCACATAGTCACTTTTCAACGATAAAAACCCCAAAATGAAAATCGCCTGCTCGTTATAATGAAGAGGCGGGGCTTAGCAGTTTTGAACAGGAAGTCGACAAACCTGTGTCTATTATTAAGCCTTTTTAGATCAGTTTTGCTGTTTACAATGAACAAAATGTAAAATAATGATCCACACTTATCTTCTTTAAGTTGTGTTACAAATTAAACAGAAATGACCACAAACTAATTGCATTCTTACCTCTAAAACTGGCCTGGAGTGATAAAGTATAGAGCTCATTCTTTATAATGCAATACAGTGAGCAGATGATTTTCGTGCATTGAAACTCGCTGTCGAGAGGCGGATAATTTGCCTGTGCCTCTCGGCTGTCAGCGCCTGCTCGTCCTCGCTGCTTTGTAACCGTAAATTCAGGGAAAGTTTGGGAAAAGTTTAACTCTTCAGTAAATAATTGACAGCATCTCCACCGGTTCTGCGCTTAAAGGAATTCGAGGTAGAAATTGGTTCTTAAATTTTAAAGTTAATGCAGCAAAAACAGATCAGTTGGTGTTTCAATAAAAGTTTAATTAATTTGACCTGCTTTAGAGGTTATACGTGGGAAAGTAATGATAGCCAGGGATTTTTTTGGTTGTTAGTTTTACATTTTTTTGCGATTAGCTCTCAAGCCACGTAACAGGAACATCGTTGGTTCAGTTCCCAGGCTGTGTGAGGGTTTTCTGTGTGGAGACTACATGTTTTCCCTCTGTCTCCAGTTTTCCTCTCGATGCTCTATAGTTTCTCTCAACTAGGGATTGGTTGGTGATATTGGTGATATCGACAGATTTTTTTATATTTTGTCCATATGTCGTTCACAGTTTGTCCTCAGTGCATCAGATTTGTTTTCTTTGTTTTTTTTTAACAAACGAATGAGTAAAAATGGAAATAGAAGTGCAATTAGGCCAAATATAAATGTATTTCTAGATTTTCTTTTTTTACTATAAAGTGAACATATTGTGCTAGAGTGACTTTTTTGAGCGAGTGACTTTTTTGGGCTTTTAACCATGTTCTAACAATGTTCTGTCATTCAAATTTTATTTATCCTATTTTTATTGCATGCGCCTATTTCATTCATTCCTGTCCTAAACTGTGTGTTGCAACAGTGGAATTTCCCCATTGTGGGACAAATAAAGGATCTCTTATCTTATCTTATCTTATCTTATCTTAAAAACACACCTGGAGTTGCATTTGGCTTCATTCACGCTAGTTTGAAGAATGCTAGATAGAAAATCCTCTCCCTCTGACCATCAAAAACACTTCCTGCTGAACTCCCTCGATCAATGACGAGAATCTTCGGCCTTAAATCATCACCAGACTCGTTGTGAGCATTTCTGCCTCTAAACACGATCACAACTAGACAGCTCACGTCGCATTTACAGAATAACGCAATCTATGTTTGTGTAAGCACTGTGTAGCCTGTAGATGGCACCTAAACTCAGGAAGCGCCAGGACAAACAGCAGCAGATACAGATGTTTATTTTCTTTTTATAAACAATATTTTTTTAGTTATAAAACTTAAAAACTTAAGGTACTCAAGAGCATTTTTAAAGGTAAACAACAATACAAAAAAATGTATAATATTTTTCCTTTAGTGTAAATTAGTGGTCTTTTATCTTCAAATAAAAATATTGGCAAATATCATTGTGAAGATGTTTTTGTGTTGGGAATGTTCCACAGTACGGCATTAAACTTGTCTATCTCTGGTGACAAAACAAGATGAAGCACAGGTCAGATCTGTGGAGAGGCAGGTTTGCTCTCAATAAGAATTCATGTTTTCAAGAGGTTTTTACAAATATTTACATTTCAGTTGTAGAAGGTAAACAATTATTAAATTGGACTCATAAGTTATATCGACCAACTACATAAGGGTTAAGGTTATTACAGCTCATATTTTTTGAACGATAATTCATTTGGAAGAGGGTTTCAATGGGATTTTCCGACTTTAAAGTTATTGTATCGGTGGCATAAAATAGTTTCAACATTCAACATCAAAATTTGTCATCGTGACGAGCAACATTCCAATATTTATCGAGGTCTAGCAACATTCTTCTTTTTTATTGACAGCTTCATTGTTGATTTTCTAACTTTCTGCTGGCTTTTTCAACAGTTTTGTGCCGCCCGGCGAGGCAGCTGCTATTGTGATTCTGGGCTCTACAAAAACAAATTGAACTGATTCAACTTTTTATTAATCAATTCATTATTTTATTTGTATTATTATGATTCATATCCTCCTTTTTAGTCGATTAATTGATACATAGGGCTGTCTTTAATTGACCGATGCTTCCTTTAGTCGACTACAACCCTTGTCCTCGATCGTTCCTTTGTCCTCTGCGTGTCATCAAAGCTGTTGGCTCAGGTGCAGTGGGATACTACAGATTTGAGCCAGGATCTTGGTCAGGAGGAGGATTGTTCTGTTGTTTTGCATGTTTTAGGGTGAGGGGGTAAACCAGAGCACCCAAGCAACCAACCAAGACACAGGATGAACACGCAGACTCCACACAGGAAGCGCTCTGTGCCTGTGTAACGGTCAGTTTTGGGTGTGAAGTCCAGTGTTGTTGTTGGTACAAACTCTCTGCTCTATTCCCAATCTGCCACGGCTCTCCTCACAAGTTTCGGTGATACCTGCCCTACTTTACGCTGTTCTCTCTTTTTCGTTCTCACTCCAAGCTTTTCTCTCTTTCTTCTTTCTATAGGTTTAAATGAGTTTGATAATTAATCATAACGAATCAATCAGTGAACTAATTCACTAAGCAAGTAATAGTTTTATGAATAGGTCTGTAAAGATAACAAATTCTGAAGTCAAGAAAACATAGACAATAAATAAGAATATAGAAACTAATTTACGCCACTGATACAAACTAGGTTAACTCCACAAAACTATTCTAAATGCATAGTATTTTTAAAAGAATGAGCAGCAAAAAGTAAATAAATAGGAGAATAAAGTACTTTGTTTGTTGCTATAATGAATAAAAAAGTTACTTTTTCAACCGTCTACAGCTCAGATCTTATCGTAGGACAGAAAAATATTAAAACGTCCCTCACTAATGCAAAGAAAAAGTACAGATAATAAATATTGACCCTCAAAAATGATCTATCGATATAGTGGGTATTGTGATAGTCCTATTTATGAACTATACACAGACTATAAAGCGTGCCATGTGCTGAGCGAAGAGGTTTTATAATTCAGACCCCGAATTAGCAAGAAACTTGTCAAAGTGCGTCTGACAGGTTTTAACAATTTTCAATTTTTTATTTTATTTGCTGTATTAATACCTATTGTACATAAACATTCTACTTTTACACCAATAAAGAAGTAGTTTGTGAAGAAAAGTTGAACATTTTGTTGAAAATTACAGGAAGTAAAAAACAAATTGATGACATCACACCAGGGAGAATCATTCCATCCAAAGGTTATACATAATTTACTCAAAATAAATAATTTTTTTAACCTTTTCAATTCAACAAAATGAAGGTGTTGTAAAAGTTTTAATCTGTGTCATTAGTTGAGTTTTAGGCCATTGTCCAAAGTCATTTCCTTGTGTGATGTCATGATTTACAACCAAGAAGCGATATTACAAAACTAAACAAGTTGTTAAATCGGGATAAAATGTATATATGTTTTTTAGCAAAAGTTTAAATATATTATTTTTTATAATTTCAGTTAAAAATGTTTTTGTTCTAAATATATTGTATGAAGATATTTTGGCTCTTTAGCTTCATCTTGGTCAGACTTGTTAAAAATCTCAGTCCTTTCACGAGTTAATCAACTAACTACTTAATCGAAACAACGATCATCAGATTAATCGATTACATAAATGATTGTTAGTTGTAGCTTTACTTTTATCCAGCCTCTTCCTTTCACTTATTTCATGCACTGATCTGGTCGGCGGCTCGACTCCCTCTCCCTGCTTTAGTGACGTTGGTAGACTGTGCAGATCATTGACCCACAGGTTGGCAGTTTGATCGCAGCTCCCACAAGTGAATGCTGCTGTTGTTGTGTCCTCGGGCAAGACATTTACCCCGCCTGGCCCCAGTGTCTGCACACACTGTTGTATGAATGAGTGAGTGGTTCATGGATGTAAAGTGCTCTGAGTGCCGACTTGAGGTATAAATAGCGCTATAAAATGTGACCATTCAATCTTTATTCTACAAGAAACACAGATTACAATGTTTTAATCATTTACCGTACAACATTTGTCTCTTCAGCTTCACCATTTTAGAGCAGAACTCAGTAACTTCAGTGACAGAGCTCCCCCTGCAGGTCTCTTGTGAAAATACATTGCCACTTAAAAGACGCCAAAAGCTTTTTTCCCCCTTCCTTTTTATTGAAATAAGGAAGTACAATCAAATACAAAAACAGTTCATGTCGCCAAATATAAAAAAGAGAGCCAGGGTTTATCAGGAGAGTTGTCTTTGGACCGGCGTCAGGAAAGTTGCAGCTGGTTTTCCGCTCAGAGACAGCAGGGGGCGACGATGGGGGCTTCAAACGCCCCGAAAATACATTTACAACCACCACACGTCCTTACAAAGACGTTTAATAGGGTAAAAATGTTACTTAGTTCTACTTTAAGTACATACACATTTTAAACCATATAAATAAGTAGACGCGGCGTTCAATGCTCATGCTGTCAACCACTTAGCGACTCAGTTCGGTCTGATTTGAAGGACTCCAGCAGCAGTCTCATGTATTTTCCCCATAGCCGTTAGCATTACCCTGGAAAACATACAATTTATGAATAATCCAGAGAGTGTCAGCTGGTAACAACCCATCGACCACATTTAGGTGAAGTCAAAGTCCCGCTAAAAGTCATTATTGAGTGTGTAAATATTTTGGTATTTTATTTTAGATAATAATTAGCTTGTAAAACTGTCATCTGAGCTAAAGGTTAATCTGACTTTAATTTGTGATTCTTCTTGAAAGGATCTAGTGTCCACTGAGCACTCTCTCACACATGCGACTGGTGAGGAGTGGACATATATATCATGAAATAAAAGTTATTTCTAATACTTTAATATGGAAATTGACTTCACCACTCATTCGTTTGTGAAGGAGTGTTCGATTTGATGTAAGTCCGGGTAACATCGGCTCACAAACGAGCAGAGATAGGGAATTTTGCGTCTCTTGAATGTCTGTGTTAGGGGTGCACAGAGGCAGAGCGGCCAGAGCTTCTGCCTCTCAATAACGAGATGGACCGGATCAACATCTCACCTCTTCCTCCCACCGTCCAAAGACATGCATTTGTAGGTTAACAGACAACTCTAAAATTGAGTGAATGAATGTGAGAGTGAATGGTTGTCTGTCAATGTCCGTGTCTCTGTGTTAACTCTGCGACGAGTTGGCCGCTGTCCAGGGTGTACCCCGCCTAAGGCCCAGTAAGTCCAGTAATCCGTGACCCCTAACGGGAACAAGCGGTAGAAAATGAATGAATGAATGTCTGTAATTCAAATAATAAAATATTGTGTTTTGATTGTAAATCTTTCATAACAGCACTGCATTAAAACTTTAAAGGTAACATTCTTTATTAAATCAACGTTTTGAGCTTTTGCTTTTCCATGTGTTTGTATTGTTTGCTGAGGCTGCTTCCTCTTTGGTTTTCAAAATTCAATGCGACTTGATAATTTCTAAAGTAATAGTTACAAATGATGTACGGTCAGACTGTACTGTATTTTAGGGCTGCAGTTTTAATCACAAACAAATCAAAATTGCAGTTTGAATGAACGTAATTAGCAAAGTGCAAAGGCTGCAGATTTTGAAGCGCAATATTTTCCTCCACAAACAGCAAAATATCCAGTTCTACATTAAACGGCTAATCTTGTCGTTAATCAATTGTTTAAAGTGTGAATCCTATTATTAAAACATATACTGCAAATCCATTCACAATATTTGTCAGAAAAATCACAGTTGCTTAAATCGTGCTGCTCTGCTGTATTTATCCAACCCTAAAAGTAAAAAAGCGTCACCGTGCTCGACTGTGGCTCTCCTCTGAACTCTCACGTTCAATAAATGCACATTGCCGTATTGACTGGTTTGTTGGAGCTCAAATGAGTTGTTAAAGCGGACTCTATAGCTCCTTTCGCCGTGGCTTTTGTCAGCTGTGATCAATCGCGAAACAGAGGCACAAAATGTAGGTCAGTTCTGAAGTCTCTTGTTGCACCCGAAAGCGAACTGTGAAGATGCGGAGCTCACAAACTTGTGCCGTGAGCTTGAATCTGTCTGGAAACTGGAGCCTGGTTGTGCATTTTCTTTTTACGCAGCTGTCGAAATCTATTTTGTTTTTGAGCATATGAGCTACTCTAGTTCACAGCAAATCGTTCACAGACAGACACTGACCGTTGGCAAGAGATACAGATTTAGAGTTCAGCTTTTTTTAGGTCCGATACTATACTAAGTTGAAAAAAGTTAATCAGTTAATCGCAACTAATTGATTATTGGAATCATTTTTACCTCAAATAATCATCATCTGGTCTTTACACAGACTCTAAAACATGCCACGTGCCGAGAGAAACGGTTTATGACTCAGAGAGAGCTGTGATTACACCAAATGACACAGGAAACGTGTAAATGATGTGTTTTTTGATGAAACCTTATTTTGTTGTGTTCAATCAAGATGTCCTCAATTGGCATCACTTTAGCTTGATCTGGGTCAAATTTAGCAAACACATTATTGTCGTTGTTCTTTAGCAATCAAAACAACCAAAGATTGGTCAAAATAATAATAAATAATAATAAAATGACCAGAGAGAGAACAAGAAAATAAAGGCAGCAAAAGACATCCAAAGAAATGAAGGCTCTTTTTGTCCAACGTAAAAGTCATGTTTGGTCCAAAGTCTGTTCTTTTTTTGTGTATTTTCAAATAACTGGAACAGCAATATCTAAATAAAAGTTCAAGCAGGAGGCTTTCCGAGCCAACAACACTCAGCATAAAGAGTCATTACTTACATCGATTCATAACTGAAATCTGGAACAAATATCAGTATTTGTGCTTGTGTGGTAGGAATGAGACTGAAGGTAGGTCTTCAGGGTTGAGTTTACGCTTCTATAGGCAACTTTTATAACACAATGTTACACAATAAACGTATCTATCACGCACTGGCCCTATACAGTCTTTTACATAATCAAAACGTCATATTAAAACATTCTGCATCACTTAACATCGCAGTCCAGTGCAACAGGATAGAGAGAATATATAGTGGCAAACTGGGACCGTGGAAGGTGCAGATGAAGCGACAGAGGAGCCGGAGAGCCCAAGCCTAGTTTTAGACCGGGATCTAGGCCATTATGTGTGTTAGTCCTGGTGGGGCTGAGCTGCTCCGGCCCGCGTCCTCCAGAACAATACGCTTTATGAGCACGCAGCTCGCTCAGGCGTGTTAATGCCATTGTGATGCTGGGCAGGACAGGCGCATGCTCCTCGGACTGGAGTTTCCACTGGAGAGCAGCGGTGATGGGCTTTGTGGGTAATGTAGTCATGAAGAGTGAGGGCAGTAGTTCAGTACTGAAACATCATTGTCTACTATTAATTCAGTCATTGTCAAACTTTCTTATCAAATACCACTTCAGATGTTGCTTATCTTTAGACTTAGTCCTAGTCTTTTGAGTTTAGCTTGGACCTGTTTCTGACCTGCTTTAAACCAGATTTAGTCCTGATTTATCCTTGATTAAGTCCTGGTTTTGACCTAATTTAATTTATTTAAAAAAGTACTTTGTGCTGCTTGCGGTCATGTGGATAGCACACATGCCTGCTGTGTGGGGAAGGCCACTGGGTTGTGAGTTCACTGCATGTCATTCCCCGGTCTCATCCCCACTGCACACTGTATTGTCCTGTCAAATAAAGTCTATGGGCCAAAAAAAAGGGGGAAAAAGATACTAATAATAGAATACACTTGTAACGTACTTTAAGTATTCCACAGTATTATTCATTCACTCCGCACCTGGTGGTGGTAAACTACGACTGCAGCCATGACTGCCCTGGGGCAGACTGATGGAACGAGGCTGCCAAACTGCACCATCAGTCTCTGACCACCACCAATCGTTCACGCACCACTTTCATACAAGGCAAGGAGCTTGAAGTGTCTTTCCTTAGGAAAGCCACGTTTCCACTGGCCCTGTCCCTCAGACGGTTCACTCTGGAGCGTTAATAGAGACTGCTCCAGCTCACAGTGTCTGCTACAGGAGCTGACGTCACCCAAACATGAGTAATGTTTTCTTAATAAACTAAATCTAAACTGTACCTGAATTATACTTTTTCTTCAAAAGGCAATCTCTGAAATTCACAGAGAGATATTTAGTGTTTCCAAAGTTTGTGTTGCTGTGAGACGTAAAGCGAGACGCAAGAATGATCTTGTTTTATCATCAGCTTTTTCTTCACGTCTTTTGGGTTTGGACAGAGTTAGATGCATTCTGCACTGGAGTGTCCTGTGTCAATAAACAGGAAACAGCTGAGGCTAACATGTGCTAGCTTGTTGTTTGCTAGCTCAACACATAAGTTGAAAGGCAGTTGTTTACCACAAGATCAAGTCAGTGTTTGGTGAGAAAATAATCCTTCCTTCGAGTTGGTGGACGAGTGCTCCAACCATTGAGCCACTGGGGATGATCGTCTGACAGAAATGTACAGCTTCAGTTGTTTCTCAACTGATCCGAAGGTCTGCAGCTCGAATCCCGCTCCTGGCATTAGTGAAGTGAGCGAGCAGATCCAAAGGCCCACAGGTTAGCAGTGGATACTGTTGTGTCCTCGGGCACCGGCAGCGTGTGTGTGTACACTACTCTGAGTGTACGTCTGAATGGGTGAGCGCTTCATTGATGTAAAGTGCTTTGAGTGCCCATTAGAGGTAGAAACGCTCTATGCAATGAGACCATTTAGATCAGGTGTTACATGTGATTGTCTTGATTAAGTCCTTTAGCTTGGCTTCTGTTAGTCCTGGTTGGGGCTTTGTCTTAATGAGACCTTTTTCTTAAACTCATATTGGTTTTTGGACCCCTATAGTGACATGGGTTGTTATTGAAGGTCATTTTTCTCATTGTGCAGTCTAACAACTTAGCTACAGTAACTATACCTTTTTCTTTTTACAGTTAATCACAACAAAATTTAAATCTGGGGACAAAGCTAAGTAGCTTTTAAATGCAAATACCGTACATTTAACGCTCCATGATATCTTTAAAAATGTGCACACTGAACAGAATCCTTATTGTGACGCATAAATTATCACAGCAGCTTTACGTCTCAGAAATCAGATCAGATATTTTTCCAGTGTTACTTGAATGTAGTTTTTGATGAAGTGAGAGAAGTGCGAAGACCAGTTATAGACGTCTTAATCAATCTCCTCGAGTCTTCCTCTGGATACAGTTGTGTGCGTCACGTGCCTCTGTATCTCCCGTCTCTCTCACAGCCCCGGGCGTTCATTATGTAACAAGCACATTAGCAACAACCACGGCAAGCCACACTCTGCAGCCGACTGTTATAACCGCCTCTATACAAGGCAGAAACACGGCGGAAGAAAAGGGTACAGGCGTGTGAGGAGTGAGAGGAAAGTGGAGAGAGATGAATAGAACGTGGGGCTGTGAAGAGAAAGAGGAGAGAATCATGGAGAGAAAGAGAAAAGAGAAGGGTAGAACACAGGATTTTGAAGAGAAGGAGACTAAAAAAGATGAAAAGGAGAGAAAGAGAGACAAGGGAAAAGAGAAAGGTAGCACATGGGCCTTTGAAGAGAAAGAAAAGAGAATGATGGAGATAAGCAAAAGAGAGACAAGGGAGAAGAAAAGGGTAGACTTTGAAGAGAAAAAGAGAGAAAAAAGGGGGGTATAAAGCAGAGGGAGATGAAAGAGAGAGAAAGAGGGAAAGAAAAAAAGATGAGAGAGAAGAGGTGAAAGAGTTAAAGAGGGAGTTAAGAGAGGGAGAGAGAAAGAGAGGAAGAAAAGAGAAATGAAAGAGGAGGGAGCGAGAGAAGGGTACGAGATCTTTGAAGAGAAAGAGGAGAGAATCATGGAGAAGAGAGAAAGAGAATAGAAAAGGGGAGAACACGGGATTTTGAAGAGAAAGAGAACAAAAAAGATGAAAAGGAGAGAAAGAGAAACAAGGGAAAAGAGAAAGGTAGAACATGGGACTTTGAAGAGAAAAAGAGAAAGAAAAATAGAGTAGAGGGATATAAAGCAGAGGGAGATGAAAGAGAGAGTGAAAGAGAAATCTTGAGGAGAGAGAAGAAAAGATGAAAGAGAGAGAAAAGGTGAGAGTGAGTTTAAGAGAGGGAAAGAGAAATAGAGGGAGAAAAAAACAAAAGAAAGAGAGAGAGAGAGAAAGGAATTTGAAGAGAAAGAGGAAAGAAAATGGAGAGTAGAGAAAGAGAGGCGAGGAGAAAGAAAAAGGTAGAGCATGAGACTTTGAAGAGAAAGAAAAGAGAAAGATGGAGATGAGAGAAAGAGACAAGAGAGAAGAAAAAGTGAAAAGAAAAGGGGACTTTGAAGAGAAAAAGACAGAGGGAGAGAGATATAAAGCAGAGGGAGATGAAAGAGAGGGAGTGAAAGAGAAAGCAAGAGGAGAGAGAAGAAAAGATAAAGTGAGAGAGAAGAGGTGAAAGCGTTAAAGAGGGAGTTTAAGAGAGGGAGAGAGAAAGAGAGGAAGAAAAGAGAAATGAAAGAGGAGGGAGCGAGAGAAGAGTATGAGATCTTTGGAGATAAAGGGGGGGTATAACATGGGACTTTGAAGAGAAAGAGAACAAAAATGATGAAGAGGAGAGAAAGAGAGACAAGGAAAAAGAAGGAGAGAAAGGAGAAAGGCAGAACATGGGAATTTGAAGAGAAAGAGAAGAGGGGGAGAGGGATATAAAGCAGGGGGAGACGAAAGAGAAAGCAAGAGGAGAGAGAAGAGGTTATAGAGGGAGTTTAAGAGAGGGAGACAGAAAGAGAGGGAAAAAAGAGAAATGAAAGAGGAGGGAGAGAGAGAAGGGTATAACATGGGACATGGAAGAGAAAGGAAGAGACAATAGTGAAGAAGATGTCAAAAGTAAAGGGTAGACAAGACACTTAGACAAGAAAGAGAAGCAAAAGATGGAGATGGAAGAGAAGATGAAGGGAGTCGAAAATAAAACAGAGAGAGACGGCAAGAAGGAGACAAAGAAATGAGAGGAAGAGAGATAAGAAGAGGAAGAGGGAGAGCTGAGACGAAAGAGAGAGTAAGAGTTTAAGAGAAAGAACTGAGTGAGGAAAGAGGGACGTGAAAGATTGAGACAGTTGAGAAAGAGAAAGAGGAGGAGAAAAGGAAAGAAAAAGAGAGAGAAGAGGTTAAAGGGGAGTTTAAGAGAGAGAGAGAAAAGAGTGGGATAAAAGAGAAAAGAAAGAGGGTACAATATGGGACTTTGAGAAGAAAGAGAAGAAAAAGATGGAGAGGAGAGAAAGAGAGAGACAAGAGAGAAGAAAAAGTTAAAAGAAAAAGGTAGAACATGGGACTTTGAAGAGAAGAGAAAGATAGAGATGGAAGGGAAGATGAAGGGAGAGAGGGAAATATAACAGAAGGAGAATGCAAGTTAGAGACAGACAGAAATGAGAGGAAGAGAGAATAACAGAGGGAGAGCTGAGACGAAAGAGAGTAAAAGGGACAGTGAAAGAAAAAGGAGAGAGCAAGATTTAAGAGAGA